>CM053503.1:63932907-63958484 GCA_028627145.1 Eidolon dupreanum
GTAGAGAGAGATTAAGCAACTTGTCAAATAGCAGTGGACTTAATTTTTCAATCCTGTTGGGTCACACTATAGAGCTTAATTTCTATAACGAGTTGTAATTACACTTTTTAGCTCCTGTCAGGTTGTCATCTAACTGTTTAGATGTCTGGACCTAGAGGGTACAGAAGAATGAGAACAATTTTAGAATTCTAAAAATTTTAATTAGAGATGTAACTTCCCTTCTCCTCATTTGTTGTCTGTGTTTCTATGTGTCTTCCATTCTCCTCTCATTTTAGATGATTGTAAATCTTCACTTTTTTCCCTGAGTCAATTCGCATGTGTCTTCTTGACAAATGGTTCTTTTCTAAAAAGGATGTCACCTTGAATCATATGTAACCTTTAAGCTAGTTTGGCAAAGACTGCTCAGTACTTATCTTAATTTTATCACTGTATATCCACTACATAAGCTCACACTCTACTAATAATTTTCTCTTACCAGTAATTTAAGAAATCATGACTAGGTAGGTAGTAGAAGGGCAGAATTCAGTCACCTTCGTTATCTCATAACCTTATGTATATCAGTTGAACTGATTGTAAAACTTCACCACATGCAGAATAAACTTCTTAATCCATCTCCTTAATTTGGGTTCCTACACAAATTGCAGGAGGTATTACATGAATTATCCATTTCATCAGAACCCAAATGAGCCATGAATCTTCTATCAAGGCATCAAAGACTTTGAAATCCTCTTGTCTTCATGGGTCTAAATTTCATTATGAGGCAGTTGGCTCCCTTGCTCCTCTTTAATTCATTCGTTTTTAAGTTTTAGTAGAGAATGTTTTATAAGCAACATGGGTTTCTAGTCATCAAACCAAAGACATACATACTGCAAGGGTATAAATTACATTACTTAAGTGGTACAGATCAAGTATCCATGAGAGCATGGACTGGAAAAGTCTCTCTGGCACATATCAGATTTTGAGTTTTAGATTTAAGAGTTGGATCAATATTATGTTCCAGAATTGTCATTTTTTTAAACCAAATATATCAAATTTTATTAACCAAATAAAAACCACCTGTTAAAAGTGATAAAATATAGACAAATACCATATGATTTTCATTTATATGTGGAATCTAAATAAACAAAACAAAACATAAAACCAAGTTCATAGACACAGAGAACCGATTGGTGATTACCAGAGCAGAAGAGGGATGGTTGTGTGTGTGTGTGTGTGTGTGTGTGTGTGTGTGTATGTGTGTGAGTGTGTGTTGGGAGGGGATTGGGTGAAGGAGATCAGAAGGTACAAACTTCCATTTATAATATAAATAAGTCATGGAAATCTAATGTAAAGCATGGTGGTATCATTAGTAATACTGTAGTGCATATTTGAAAGTTGCTAAGAGACAAATCTTAAAAGTCCTCATCACAAGAAAAAAAAATTTTAACTCTGGTGATGGGTTGTAACTAGACTTACTGCAGTGATCATCTCATAGTGTATATAAATATTGAATCATGTTGTACACCCGAATGTAAAAATTATACCTCAGTAAAAAAGAAGAAAAAAGTGATGATAATTAGATAACATAAAAAAATATTTCTTTTGGGACACATTTATGGTTTCACTGCAAATGATGATAAAAACCTTAATATTTATGTTATTTGGAGTAAAATCTGATTTTTATCTGTTAAACATGAATTTTAGAAAAACATAAAGCTGATTTTATTATCATGTTAAAATGTTGGGTTCTGAATGCCCAAGATATCCTACATATGTCTACTATAAACATCTCATTATTTACCTGAATATTTCCAGAGCTATTTGAAATATGATTTGTAATTATGGACTTAGTAGCTCTAATTTGATGAAATTTTCTCTTATCTTAATTTATAAAATGATTAATTTTAAATTTATGATTAGTAAAAAATGACTTTAATTAGAAAGCTTCTTTTTCTTATTAAATATTTATTAATTTCAAATATTATTTTATGGAAGTAATAACACTCTTAAATCAAAATCCCTTAAATCTTAAAAGATGATTTTACTGTGTGTTTATGGTGGTGTGTTAGTGTTACAGGATACAAAACACACTATTATGGTAATTATAACTACAGTAATACATCTTACCATATTTCTTCAACTTCTCAAGAACATATGTTCTGAAAGAAGAGTTTAGGGAATGTTAAATAACTTGTTCACGTTCACTTGTCATGCAGATGACAGGTCTGGGGTGACAAACCGGGTCTGTAAGACTTTAGAGAGAGTATCAGTTTCTCACTGTCACATTTCCTCTCTAATTAATCCTATTTTATCCTCATAATACCATTGTAACAAACTTAAAAACAAGCCAGGTCATAGATACATATACACACACACATATGTATACACACACACACACACACACATATGTGTTTGTTAGGCTGTTATATTTACAAAAGTGAAGTTTTTTTGGCTCTAGAACCATTTCATTCATGAACTCATTTGTTCCTTTATTCATTCTTTCCTTCTTTCTCTTGTTCATTCTTTATTTATTTATTAGTTATTTATTGAATGTTTTCTATGAGCCAGGCCCTAATCCAGGTGCTGATTGAGAGTTTGGATAGTGTATAACTCTGAAGAACGATGTCATATGTCAAAGGAAAAAAAGTGTTTTTGCTTGAAATAAGATAGCTTTCATTTTCTCGTTTCATAAAAAAAGAGTAATCACGAGTAGTATGAACTACTTAGTTATTATTTTCTGAATTCCTGGGTAATAAAAAATGTTTTATTCTGCAATCAACTCTACACAGAATTGCCTTTGATTGTTGAGGTGTGAAAGACTAGAGCACACGGCCTCACATTTTGGTGAACAGTAGCCATTTTCTAACTAATGAATTCTTTAATAGATAAAGGAATCAACCAATTTAAATTTTATCCCTTTGTGCAGGCTCTCATTTTCTGTGAGAGCTGCCAAAACACAGAAAGATGAGGAAGAGACAAGTAACAACTACAACAAAAACGAATAGAGGGAACCAATGGGCTTGCTTATCTTTAGCTAGATAATTAACTTGTATAATTGAGCAAGCTGCACTGTATGCAAATTTCAAATTATTGACTGTTAATGGAAAATGGTTTATCTATGAATATGTGTGTATGTAGATAGTGAGGGAACTGGCACAGAGCAATGAGTTTGTGACAATGTTCTCAGATTATTTTGAGGATAAGGCTAGGAAAAAGAAGCATAATAAAATTTTTGTTTATTTTGTTTAACATTTAAGTTACGCTCAATGATAACTACTTAGTTAAGTTAGATTTACCTTTGTAGATATGTCTATGTTTATGTCTGTGTGTAAGGTTGTTTGGTGAGAGGTGAAGATGGGGAGTTGGATGAGAAACAGTGTGGTTTAATAAAAAGAGTAGAGGTTTTGTAATCACAAGGCCTAGGTTTGAGACCTAAGTTTGAATTACTTTTCATTGACATTTATTTATTCTGATTGAATAATTTAAGTTCATGGTTTTTCCTACAAAGAAGCTGTATTACTTTAAATTTTAATTAGATAAACTAAAGAAAGCCAAAACAGGTGGAAAATCAGTATAGTTTAATATCTAAGTATGTTCTCAGTGTATCTTGGTATATCTGGTATATTTCTCACAGTCTTTTAAATATTTTTTCTTTTTAAATTTTTATTTTGGAATAATTGTAGACTCACAAGAAGTTGCAAAAATAGTTCAATGAGGTTGTTTATACCCATCGCTCAACTTATCCCAAGAGTAATTAACATCCTACATAACTATAGTCATTATCAAAATCAAAATTGACATTGACATTAGAATTCACAAGACTATAAACCTTATTCAGATTTACCAGTTTTGCACTCATTGTGTGTGTGTGTGTGTGTGTGTGTGTGTGTATTTGCCTTTTTAAAATCTATAATCTATGTCTGTCTGTTAGTCTGTTTCACTCTAGGTCTCTATTTTTGCTCTTACAGAAAAATGAAATTATACTATCCATACTATCTGATATCTAATTTTTCCACTTGTAATAAGTTGTGATTTTTTCCTTTCCTCTCTTCTTCTATTCCATGATTTTTTAATGTATGAAGAATATTTTAACATATTGGGTGAATGTACAATTATTTCAGAATTCCTTCATGTTGATGTTTAGGTGGCTTCTCTTTATTTGCTTTATATACTTGAATCTTTGGACACAGCATTCTAAAGTTTTCTCTGTCTCTGTCTGTTTCTTCCTCTCTCTGTTTCTCTCCTTCCTTCTGCTGATAAATTCTTAGATTTCTGTGTCAAAGTGAATTTATATACTATCTGATGTACACTGTCAAATTTTTTTCTCCAAAAAGGTAAATATCGTGAATAAGTTCCCACCGCATTTTTCCTCATGAAATATTTAGAGAATAGATAAAGGTAATTATTTGGTGGACACTGAACACTGGGCTCTGTAAAATCTTAACATTGTGCCACATTTGCTTCAAATCTTTTTGTTTTAAGCAATAAACAAAGTTGATGCTCCTCGTGTATCTCCCCCAATTATGTAGTCTTTATAGAAATAATTTCAGAAGGATTTAAAAGGCTCAATGGATAGAAAAAGCTCATAGACATTCTAAAATGATTGATTGTATTCCTTGTCTTTAATAATAGCTCGTATTAAAAATCTCTCTGTGGACATGAACTAAGTGTTGTGCAGAATGAGTTAATGAATGTGGTGTCTGCCTTCTGGGAGCCTCAGTGGTAGAGGAGAATTTCATCATAACATTGCAGTGTGTCATTCTGCATGAGTTATAGCCTTAAAACGAAAGATACGGATAGCTAGGACAAAGAGGTAATATGAAAATAGAAAAAAAAAATGCAATCCTACGATCCACAGGTTTCGAGCACATTGGTTTCAATATTACCTATTTCTTCCCTCCCTTCTTCCCATTTCTCCCTAACCAAAGTGAAAAAACACCATGTCAACAAACAGGCTTTCTCCTCCTCTGCATGGTTCTGAGGCCACTCCTTTTTCTTTTTTCCCCTCCTCCCTTTTCTTTTTGTTCCTTCTTCATCACTTTATTATTATTATCATCATCAGGGTTAAATGCTGGCAGTCATCTTCTCTTCCATGTAACTGGTTAACTTTGGAGAGAGTGCCTCCTCTTCTGCCCCTTCCTGGTTCTTTGGTTACTTTTGAAGTTCCTGGGCCTACCTGCTTGGGGCCTCTGTGGGCATCCTGGTCTGTAGGTCTGGTTTTCTAAGGAACCTGCTTCAGTTTGGAATTTGGTTCCTTATAAG
Organism: Eidolon dupreanum; assembly: GCA_028627145.1. Classification (NCBI taxonomy): domain Eukaryota; kingdom Metazoa; phylum Chordata; class Mammalia; order Chiroptera; family Pteropodidae; genus Eidolon; species Eidolon dupreanum. Next base: position 63,938,149 of record CM053503.1, read on the forward strand.
CTCATCATGCCTTATTTCTGAGTTGATCGGTTGAGGATCTCTGCTCCTCAGTGTCCTAAGTGCTCTCTTGAAAATGACTAATGTTCACTGTTTTTTCAAAGATACTTTTAAGTATATATTTATTTAGGATTACATTTAAGTTTAATAAATTTATGCTTTGAAATTTAAATGTGTTTTGATCTCATCTATTACACTGACCTTTAATATTCATTTAATTAATTATAATTTTATCTTCCTTTTTTAAGTATTAAACCAAGTCTTATTTCCTTTTGCTTTGAGTCTCTGTTTTTCCTGCATTTCCCCTAGAATAAAAATAAAACAAACAATATCAAACGGTGACCTCACTTTCTGCTTTGAATTAAACTGTCAGGCATGACTCACAACCGGAGGATCTTTAAGATGATTCATTTATGCCTTTTCATTGACAGTGGATCCAGTTCAGATAACAGGTATTGATTTCTTGAAAGCCTTTCTTTCTATTCTTTTTCTTGTTGGCTGCATGTTTCACCATTGGCAGTTCACTCAGTTTTAAGCTGAAATGATCTGGCAGGGGTGCATGGGCTGTCCTTTCATGTGGCAATGGGGCAGTCTGTGGCCAGATCTGGTGGAATGTGGCTGTGTTCTCAGTGTAAAGGATCAGTAGAGGTAAAGAATGTCTCTCTCTTTGTGTTAGGTTTCTCTGTTAAAATAATTGTCCTGTAAAGAGATATGCTTTCCAAGTACTTTTTCAAAAACAATATCCCTAGCGGTTAAATTACCATAAGGTTATTATGCTGCCCCAAGTAAGCTATTACCAATTTGGAGGGGTTCCTGGAACAGTCAGTTGATACTGCCCAAGGCCAAGTATCTGTAATTGAGATGGGATGTCACTGTGTGAATAAAGCAATATGATGCCCTCTTAAAAATGCTTAAAGCCTCCTCTGTTTGTGGTCAGCGTAGTTTTTTGAGCTAGTCATTGTTTTTGCTGAGTGTTTACTTCATGAGACATTTTCTTATTCGGGTTAATGTGTCAGAAGAGTACTACTTTACTTCACATTCTTTCACACTTGCAGGCATTTATTTAAATGTAATTATTGAGCATTTGCCGTGTGCCATTAATGAGCTAGCCCGTGGTCTCTACCCACAGGAAACAGCATCTAGTGAAAGTATAAGAATTACTCAAACAGACACTTAAAATTTGGAAATTCATCACATTTTCTTTGGAGTCAGAAAGCACTAGGCTCCATTCTGCCATATGTTAGTATTATAATTTTGGGAAGTTGTTTGACCTCTCTCAGCCTCATTTCTCATATATAAAATGGGAATAACACTGTCTTCCTCAAGGGATAGCATGTGGATTCAATGATTTGATATATATAAATTATCAGACTCAGAACCTGCCACATTACTGGCGATTAACAAAATGTCCATTTCCTCACCTACTTCAAAACTGTTTTTATTGATTTTTTTTCTTATTCCAGATGTCCTTTAAGGAGGATATAACCTTGGCGCCCAGAGATAATAAAAGCCTCACTTTTCTTTGATATGCTCTTCCTTCTACTTCTAGTACCTTTTGGTTTGTTTCTATAATAATCTCCCCACCCTTCCATGTTTTTATTACTTACCATGATGTCCTAGGCTAGTTAGTAGATCCTAACTGATTCCATTTCCTTGTTTGCCTCTCACGTCTGTCCAGAAATCCATTTCAGAGCATGGCGTTCCCCTGCTCAAAATCCTTTAATGGCCTCCCCTTAACAAGGCATTCAACACTTTTAAAATAACACTTGCACTGGTCTTTTTTGCCTTAGCTCATGTTATGCTCCCACTCCAAACACACATCTCTTACTTTGGCAGCACTAATGCACTTGAATTTCCAAACAAGAACCTGAACTTTGCCCTGTTTTTGTACTTGCACCACTTGTCATTGCTATTGAAAAAAGAAACAATATTTGCATTAATTTGCAACCCCTCTCCCCTTAGCTATCTTCATTTTTCATCCTTCTCTTTTAATGAAAACCAGTTGAAAGATTTGCACAAGCTAAAGAGAAGCCAAAACTTCCTCCTTCTCTTTATATCCTAACTTCTTGCCTATGTTGTCTACACTAGGCCATGTTGTTCTTCTCTTTCTTATACTCCTGTATCCACTGCAAGGTGGCCTCAGTCCTTATCACTCTATCCAAATAGCTCTCCCAAAGATCATCAATACCTACTTGTTTCTTAATTCAGTTGATTGATTCGAAGTTCTTTCCTTATTTGATCTCTCTTTAGTATTTGACTCTGAGGGCCACCTCTGTCTCCTTGAAATTCCTTACAACTGCACTGTCCAATATGGTAGCCAATAGCCAAACACATGTAGTTATTTAAATTTAAGTTTAATGTAGGGAGAAATAAAATTTAAAATTTAGTTCCACAGTTATATTAGCGACATGAGGCTGTTGAACACTTGAAAGGTGGCTAGTGCGATTCAGGCACTAAATTTTAAATCCAATTACTTTCAATTAATTTAAATTTAAATGTAGTCAGCCACCTATGGCTAGTGAATACCCTGTCGAGCAGTGTGGTGATAGAGAACATTTTCGTCATCACAGATATTTTTATAGGACAGGGCTTCTCTAGAGCAAAGATTGGCTAAGTTTTTCTCTAAGAGGCCAAATAGTAAATATTTTAGCTTTTCAGTCCGAATAAGTTCTGTTGCAACCATTCAATTCTGTTGTTGTAAAGCAAAAACAACCACAAAGAATATATAAATAACTGAGTGTGATTTGTGTTTCTATAAAACTTTTTTTTTTTGCACAAACAGGTGAGGGGACTGATTAGTCATGTGTCTATAGTTTTCTGACTCCTTAGAGCCCTGGTTTCTTTGATGTATACTTTTTTTATTCTCTTCTTGTTTTTCTCTAAAATTTTACTTTTTCAGTCTTCATATTTCCCAAATCCTTTCCTCCTTTTCATCTTTATCACCACAACACTTAATTATTGCCAAACATCTCTAAACAGTCACTCCCTCCTTGTGTCCTGCTCCAGCGCATCACACCATTGCCACATAACTGTGCTTTATAACTTATCTAAGCCGGTTTTCTCATTTTGAAATGTGTGTAATAACAGCAATCGCCTGAAAGGGTTATTGGAAGGAATCAATGAAATGTGTATAAAATTGTGCTCTTGAAGGGTATAGAGTTTTCTCAAATTAACTCATCAACACAGAATAGTGGTTGAGACTTGAAGCCTGACTGCCTGACATCCAGTCCCAGCTTGTGACACACCAGTGTGGACCTTGGGTAGACCACTTAAACTTTCTGTACCTCACTTTCCTCATCTGTAAAATGAGGATGATGTTAGCATACACACAGAGTTGTTAGGATAATTAAATAAACTTATTTGTGTTAAATGCTTATAATACTGTCTTGGTACAAAGTGCTGATTGCTGGGTTTTATTTTATGTTTTTGGTTTTTTAGATGAGGGAAGAAACGCCTAGAATGTTAAATTCCCTGCAGACATACAGCTAGTAAGTGACATAACTGAGAGCTGAACTCTGGTCTTTTGACCTTAAAGTCCAGGCCTTTACACTATACTACATTTCTTTTAACATCCACTGGCTTCTTATCATATTCCTTTACTTGGAATTAATCTTTTTTTGCTCTGTGTTTCATCATACTTAGTTTACACCTCTGTCAGGAAATTTGCCACATTTTCCTTCTTATTATAGCTATTGCAAACCATTCTGCCTTTTGAGAGTGGAGAATATGTTCCCAGTTATATTTTACTCCCTTCACAATTTCAAGTCTAATCAACAACAAATTATTGTTAAATTTCTTAAATAGAATAACTTTTAAAGAGGAAATCTATTGATAGTTGATCTATCAATAGATGAGGGATTGCAATCTGCTGAAGTCTTCTTATAAAACAATAAATTATATATTATAATGGTTGTATTTTCATCACCATTTTAGTATATAGATTTAATATTTTAGTATGTAGATAACCAAATGTATCCATCATCTTTGGATTATTTTCAATATGTTGGCCTTTGTTTATTTGACTTTTGAAAAAGAGCTTGATATTTGTTTTTTTTTCTGAAATTGTGTTGGAATGAAGACTCACATAGTAGGTCATCAATGAAGGTAATTGTAATATGATTGAAGGAAGAAAATTCATATCAAAAAGTAAACTGTAAATTGAACTTTCCATTTATTTAATAATGAATATATGCAGAATACAGAGGTTAGTCACTGAGAGTATAGAGAGGGTTGCAACATTATGATTTCTAAATGTGGTTGTGCTGGAGGAAGCTTTCAACAATTATTTCATGCAAATTGAAACACAGCAGTTTGTGAAAGAGTTACATGGCTTGTATTATTTAAAGTACATTATATTTTATTCTTAGAATAGGAGCAAGTGGTGGAATTGCGAGGAACATTTTAGACTTTACCAATTCACATTTCCAGAGCTGTGTAATCAAATTCACCAACTAAATGCTATCAATTTCCCCCTCTGAAAGAAGCAATTGAGTGTCACAGTTTTATTTCCTTTTATAATGTTTAAAAATTGATTTAATAAATATGTGCTTAAATAACAAAATTTAAGCTTTCAAAAGAAGGAAGGTTGGTGGCGTTGGGAATCGATGGAAATAGAAGAATCATGTGAACATTTGCTCCTAGCTTCTTTTGACACCGGGGATCAAGACTGTGGAACGTGTCAGGCTCCTAACCTATTAAAAATTTTTCAGATATCCACCCACATTGATTGATTTAGCTCAGTGTGTGACTTCTTTGATGAACAAGACCAAAGTGAAATACAGGATGGGTTAAAGTCAAATATTAGGGAAGACAGAGAAAATTCAAGGTAGGCTAAGTTGAAGAAGAGAAGAAATCAAATTCAAGCAAGATTCCCTCCAAAGACTGAGTTTTTATGCTAGATTTAAGCCATCAGGGGTTAGTGAGGAAAAGGCAAGGGAAGATCAAAAGTCATGTATAAAAAGTCTAAAAGGAATTTCAAGAACTTTCTTTTTCATCGAGGTCTTTCTGAAGACCCAAAGCAATGTGTCTGTGAGCTCAGACACTGGCGATGGCATCTCTGGCTCCTTTTTAAGGACATCTAACATTACTATAGTGACTGTATATAATTAGCTGAGATTCCTTTCATTTCATTTGCCCTGGAATGTATCCCTCTGCTTCTTAAATTCTGAAATATGACAATATTAAAGTTTGTTTAAAATTGCTGAAGTTGATGGATCTTGAGACTTTTTTAAAATCAGTCGGGGTAGACTAGATGATGGTATAGGAATAAACAACCCTCAAACCTCTCTGGTTTAAAATAGCCCAGGTGTGTGTCACTCATATCAGTTTATCTTGGGTTACCTGGGAGATTTTTTCCATACCATCTATCTTAACTCAAAGATACAAACTGATGGTGCAGTTACCATTTGGATGTCACTTGTTCTTGTCGCAGAGAGAAGGAGATTTGGTAAACATGCATTGGGTCTTGAAGACTTCTTCCATTGCTTCGTAAACTTCAAGGCCATGCCTCCTTTTAAGTGGGTATGAAAGTGCAATCTTACAAGTGCCTAGAATGAGGACAACCAAAATCATAGAGGACAGCAGTAATAACAATGACAGATTTATAGTAGATCTCTCTATGTGATTTCGAAGGTTCTATGTAGCCATTTATTATGATTGTTTAGCTACTTGAGGTTGATTTTGGTGAGAAAAATAAATAAGAAGAAGATAAATTTTATGGCTAAATTTTTAGTATTTTAGAACTGAGTTTAGATGTCATAAGAAATGCTTCTTGCACAAGATGAAAATTGAAAAGATGTATTGATTAGAATTTTTTCATTAATGGTAGTTATACTGATTATAAAGTTGATGATTCAGTCAGACAAAGAGCCAAATGGTCTTGACTTTTAGTTTATATTTTTATTTCAATATATTTAAATCACCCATTCAATACATAAATACATGTTCATAAAATTGAATAACAGGAGTATTTATTAGGTAAAAATATAACTATCTCTTCTCTATACTGGGCCTTAATTTTTCTCTTATCCAGAGTTTGCCACTATTAATATTTTCTTGTCAATTTTTCTAGACTTCTTGCTCTTTTATACAACACAAAGATAAACACACAATCAGCTTGCTTTGTTTAAGTTAAAAGTACATTTTGTACATTTTGTACATTAAAAGTACATTTTGTAAATTACTAAACTAATTTATCTGGTCATCAACATTATATAAAAATGCTGGTTTCTCTTAACTCTCACCAACCTTGTGTATTACATCTTTATATTAACCCAATGGGGGAAAATGGCATCTCATTATTGTTTTAATGTTCATTTTCCTGATTGTTAGTAAGGCTGAGCATGATATATTTTTTTGTTGTTTTTTGGCCATTATCGTTTTTATAACTATGGATAGCATGCTGAGATTCTTTGCCTATTGTATTTAAATTTTTTTCTTATTGATTTTTAGGTACACTTTAAATATTACTGAAGTTGCAAATATATCTTTTTCCCTATTGTTTATGTTGAAAATATGCCATCCCCACACACAAGCCTCATAGATATATCTATAAACCCACAGGTATTTATCTGAGTGCGAAGATGCAGGTAGCTGAGTGAAAATGATTTCAGAATCCAAGTAATAATCCCTGTTCACTTAGTAATTAATGCATATTTTGATTATTAGAGTCCTTCTTCCTATGATTGCTTGAGTGAGAAGAGAGAATTTCCAGGTGACAATGTATGGTTTCTAGGTCTCTTCGAAAGAATATAGAGCCTGCTTCTGTTCTAGAGGTCTTAAATCTCCTAGATGAACATCAGTACAGATGCTCTACCTATTTCAGAAATTTAGACTCTAGACTGTTAAACATTTGTCTAATGTGTATGTGTCTATATGTGTGGGTGTGTATATGGGAGATTATGTCTTAATTATATCTCCAAACACCCACAGCCCATACTTTATTCCTACCTGCCTCTGATCTTATAGTTATTTTGGAGTTTTATTTAGAGAGTTTTGTTGCTGTTGTTGTTGTCAAGTCTTTTTTATTACATCTTTAGGGTTTATAGGTTCCTCATGAATGTATTCCATGATATGGTTGTATAATATTTCTACGCTTATTTCCTTTTATTTTGACTTAATAGTATATACAACATCATGGAAATCTTTCTATATTAGTACACTTGGATCTCCATGTTTCTTATGAGTTCTGGATTTAGCAGTCATTCTTCTCCTATCTGCTTTATATATTCCAAAAGTTTGCTACTGTTCTCACTAATGGTAGCACCATTTCTAGTGATTCCACTATCGTTCTCAATAATTTCAGTTTTTTTTTCTGTTATTCAAGTGGCCTATAGTGTACATTTAGATTGCTTGCAATTTTCTGCAGAAGGAATTTGGCGCAGGGTGAGGTAGGATAAAGAATGTTAAGTTATTTTCTTTCTTTCCTCAATAGAGCTAAAAGCTGACTGAGTTTAAAGAAAGAGTTATTCACAAGATTACTGACAGAACATTCCAGTAGTTATATCTAGAAATTATGTAGCCTTGACACTCTGATATCTACATATCTGCATAGCTCTATATATCTATCTACATATATATAGGCAGAGATAAGTATATAATGCTAATACATACGGGAAGAATGGAGCATTACAACTGAATGAGGACAGTAAGGATTAGTCAAAAAATGATGCTTGAAAAATTGACAACTGATAAATAAATATAATTTTACTGCCACATCACAATATATGTACACACATCATTTAATTAATATGTATAATATAGAATATTTAACATCTTGCATACACATTTTATACATATGTGAATAAATTATTGGCATATTGAAGAGATCAATATAAAAGTGAAACAGAGAGTAGAATGAATCATCTTAGAGGAAAAGTGGCAAAGAAAAATGATAAATTTATTTAACTACATAAAAAATTAAAATATTTTGTCTTGAACACCATGAATTAAAATTAGTGAAGAAATTGAGAAAATAATTTATTACAATGTCAGACTTAAGTTCGATGTCCTATGTAGAGCTTTTAAAAATTCGTAAGACATTGTACTTAATAATAATCAAAGAAACCAAAATTAAAACTATTTTTTACTTTTCAAATTGTAGAAGATTGACAATAATCTGTGTTTAGAGGAGTGTATATGATGAAATGGGCTTTCAGGTAATGCCGATGGTAGTATAAATTGATACAATATTTCCAGAAAGCAATTTGATTATTTTACTTGTGTGTGCGTGTATGTGTTGTTTGATTGCAGGAAACTAGCCTACAAATGTAATAAAAAAGAATGTGACAAATATTTTTCTACAAGAACCATTATTCTAGGATCATTTAAAATAATGACAATATTGTGAAAGGCAGTTTGAAACAAAGTAGGATTAAATTAAATGATAGAAATTCATTGAATATCTAGATTATTTCTAAAGAAGATAAAATACTGAAACATTAATGACCAAACATAGATTTATTTATCCACGTTTGCTTTCTTTTACAGAGAAATTAAAGCTATTTGGGTCTCTTAGTTAACATGTTTTGTGCCATGCTGAGAAATTTTCTATGAAAAGATAGAAATCATAAAAAATATTTATGTCTGCCAGTCCACAGAATGTTGCTGTAAAAGGCAATTCACAATTGTTTACTACTGAGTTTTCACTAGAAATTGAAGTTTTTAAGAATTAAGCATTCTAATTAATATATGTAATTAGAACTACTAGAAATAATAAGAGTAACATCTTTGTGTGCAAGGAAAAGAGAATGTGTGTTTCAGTAAAAGAAGCTATGAGGAATGAAATATAATTTTTGAGGGAAATAAAGTAATTTTATCCTAAAGAGAGACCACCCCCCCAAAAGAAAAAGCCCAAAATGGGACAAAATCTGAATGAATTATGTGTGTGTGTGTGTGTGTGTGTGTGTGTGTGTGTGTGTGTGTGTGTGTATTCAGGTTGAAGAGGTTTATGGGGAAAGAATCAAGAATCTTTGGAAAGGAATTTTAGACATGGTCCAACTGATTGAGATTGAAATAAATTTATATAAGAGCAGACACCCAGACCAATGGAACAGAATTGAGAACCCAGAAATAAACCCGCATAACATGGGCGAATAATTTTTGACAAAGGAACCAAAAATGTACAATGGAAAAAAGAAAGCCTCTTCAGTAAATGGTGCTGGGAAAATTGGAAGACCATATGCTGTCACTGTATACCAAAATTAACTACAAATGGATCAAAGACCTAGATATAATACCTAAAACAATAAATTGCATAGAAGAAATTATGGCACTAAACTCATGGGTCTTGGACTTAGAGAGGATTTTATGAATTTGACCTCAAAGGCAAGGGAAGTAAAAGCAAAAGTAAAAAAATGGGACTATATCAAACTAAAAATTTTCTGCACAGCAAAAGAAGCCATCGACAAAACAAAGACACAACCATCTGAATGGGAGAAGATATTTGCAAACAGCGTTCTTGATAAAGGGCTAATATCCGAAATGCACAAAGAACTCATACAACTCAACAAGAAAACAAATAATCCATTTAAAAAATGGGGCGAGGACCTGAACAGACACTGTCCTAAGAAGACATACAAAGGGCCAACAGACATGAAAAACTGCTCAACTTCACTAGCTATTAGGAAAATGCAAAATGAAAACCACAATGAAATACCATCTCAGACCTGTTAGAATGGCTATCATCAACAGGACAAGTAATAACAAGTATTGGGGAGGTTGTGGAGGAAAAGGAACCCTCATACACTGCTGGTGGGAATACAAATTGGTACAGCCACTATGGAAAACAGTATGGAGGTTCCTGAAAAAATTAAAAATAGAATTACCATACGTCCTAGCAATCCTTCTTCTGAGTATTTACCCCCAAAATTTGAAAACATTTATCCAAAAAGATTTATGCACCCCTATGGTCATTGCCACGTTATTCATGGTGGCCAAGACATGGAAACAACCAAAGTGCCCTTTTTCGACAGATGATTGCATAAAGAAGATGTAGTACACATATACAATGGGTATTACTAAGCTATAACAAAAGATGAAATACTGCCATTCATGACAACATGAATCTTGAGATTATCATGCTAAGTGAAATAAGTCAGAAAAAGTTGAGAACCATATTGAAGGAGAACCCCTGTATTAGAGGCCTCACCATGTCCATGACCTCACCTCTTCTTACCTTATAGTTTGTAAATACACATAGACTTCCTTTATTTAATATGGTTTTGTTTGCCTCTGATTCAAGCTGCTTTAGCCCAGATGATGGCATTGTGACTCACTTGCTTCCTCCCCTAATCCTCTCTATGTCTGCTCCCTTAATTATTAAGCCTTAAGACATAAGATTAACTGAGCCTCAGGACTATAATCATGAGGACAGTAGGTTTCTGTTGGACTTTTACAGCCCCAGGCAAATGAAGGCAAAACAGCAACCTCACTGGGTCACAGGACCAGACGGGATGGCACCATGGCCGATTTCAGAAATGGACACAATAATCAATTACCTCATCCTCCTTTAGTCGTCCAATCAGTGGCACCCATGTCCCCAACTTTCTTAGTTTCCATGATGACTGATTTTTCCCTGTATAATCTGTATTCTGGAGATTTTGGGGTAGCCATGCCTATGAGCGAGAGCTTGCCTGTGTTTCCAGGACTTGCACATCTCTAACAAATGCTTATTTTATTTATCTCAACTCCTGTGTCGCTCTGTTAGCTGAGTGTGCAGGCAGCATGAGCACAGGACTCATTTGTCCTCTGGTGACAATATGATTTCACTTATATGTGGGAAATAAAACTGAAAGTGACAAATGAACAAGATAAACAATCAAAAACTCATAGACACAGACAACAGTTACTAGATAAAAAGGGGGAGGGGGAGTAGATACAGGTAAAAGGGGTCAAATATAGGGTGATGGAAGAAAATGTAACTTCAGGTGGTGAACACACAATGCAGTATACATATGACGTATTATCAGATTGTACACTTTAAACCTATGTAATTTTATTAACCAAAATACTCCAATAAATTTAATTAAAAATGAGTTTAAATATCAAAAGTACACTGCACAAAATTAGAATTGGTTTTCTCTTTTTGTTGAAAAGATAAATTTTCTTTGGACTTTTGGTTTGCTTTTGATAACAGATTGAAAGTTTCTTTACCTGTTAAGTAATCTACCTTAAAAACAAAGGTATTGCATATTATCAGAATAATTTCTGTGTATCATGGTATCTCTACCATCAAGTCTTTAATTACTTAAGTAAACTAGTCTTCTCAATATTAAAGGAGCTAAATTTTCTTGTTAATTTCATTGTGATGACTGCTCATCTGATCATTAAAAATGGACATTTTTAAGTTTTGTCATTTATAGACAGTTATTTTTTTACTTTGATGCTTTATCTTCAGAGAAATTCATGGAAAGGACTCTGACAAATACTCTAGAATACAAATCTCTGATAACTTTCAGATCATCCCACTGAATTGGATTTAAGGAAACTTTTTCTCTTAAGCCACCTATGACTTACAGCAATATGGTAAAGTATATCTTTATGAATGAGGTGAAACAACTTTTTCTCTTCACCTGATCCCTCTGGAATTTAGAAACTGTTAATTAGTATTTTTATTTTCATAATAATGTTATTTGGGTAAGTTCAATAAGAATCTGTTTTCTTTTACTGTATCTTCTGTGGCTAAAATTCTATTATAGAAAATTATCCTTACTCAAGGAATCCCTCTTGAACTTCATACTGACCAGGAAACTCATTTCACCAGTCAGGTGATTCAACAGGTCTATGATGTCTGGCTGGTTGTACAATACTTTCACTGTGCCTACTACCTTCAGTTCCTTGGTTCAGTCAAACTTATTATCATAAACCATGACCTGTGCCCCATTAAGATTTATTTTCACTTGCACTTGGCAGAAAAATCTGTGGGAGGATTGCTTAAATACGTGATTGCTTAAACCCGTATCTACTTGGAAGTTATTGCAGAGTTGAATTATTGGTTATCCCTATTTTGTTATGCAGTCAATCAGAGACTCAACCTTGGTCATCTCCCTTAAATTAACATCACAGACTAAAGCAATATTTACCAAGTGATGTCTCTGACAATGAAGGAATACGATTTTTTTTTTTTTTTTTTTGAGAATTTTATTTCCTTAGTGGGGTGTTGGTGCAAATGAATATATGGTTAGAAATTTGTCTAAAACTTTACGGGATATTGCTGAATCTATCACCAAAGCCGTAGCTGCTCAAGAAAATTTCAAATTCAGTTGCTCAAATTGTTTTGGATAACTGAAATGCTTTTGACTATATTCTAGCAGAACAAGGTGATGTCTGTGCCATCACTAATAATGCTTCAGGATTGGTTGCAACATAATTGTACAAAATCAGAAAACAAGGTCACTAATTATAAGTGCCTCTAGAAAGTTATTGGTTTTTTGACCCATTTAATTGGTTGCCCTGAGGGACAGCCTCATGGTTTAGAAATATTCTACAATTTGCAAGTAGTGTCATATTTGTGGTTTTAGGAACTTCATACTGACCAGGAAACTCATTTCACCAGTCAAGTGATTCAAGTGAATAATTCCTAAACTCCACATCTACTGTTTTTCATAATGCTATAAGAACTCCACAAGAATAATGGTAGCACGATGTTTTGAATTGTTTTCTAATACATACAGGACTTTAGATGAACAATGAAAAGACAAAATTAAAAATGATTTGAATACCTATTCTGAACTTTGCTAACTTTTGTTTATTTCATAGGATTGAGCAATAAGCCTTCCTTTGTTTTGGCTGCTCAAATGTGGCCTAAAGCCTCCCAAGAAAACCATTTTTCCTCCTACATGGGACATGACATACCAGGAATGAGCCATCCTGGTGGCAGGGGATCACAATGTGAACACATGAGAAAATTGAGAAAGTCCACTCCAATGATTGATCAGTGATGCTTCTCAAAAAAATCTCGATCAAAAGGAGGAAATGTGAAAATTGACATATATGGAGCCATTTTAAAATGGAACCGAGGAAGCCATTACAGAGGAAGTGCTTTGCAGGTCCTGTTTTCTTTATGAGTCTTTGAACTGGGCTAACCCACCAGCATTCCAAGAACTTAACAAGAATGAGAATTTCTTTTTGACAAGACTGATAAGAGTGAACTTTTAACTAGTGATCCCTGCCTGACCAATCAATGAAGTACAAACCTAGCTTCGATTGTCAGTACCAGTGAAGTCTTCTTAAAAACAACTTACCTCATCTTCCTCCTTTTTATTGTAAAAACCCTGATTCTCATGTAATCCAGACACTATTTGGATGTCTGCCTAAATTTGTTTACCGTGAAAATCGCAATTCTTGGATCCCAAATAAACACGTTTGCTTTTTGAACTGGTTCTTGTTTTTTATGCTGACAGTATGGGCTGTGGGTTGGAGGCATGCTGAAAATGATTATAGTTTTGGACATATTATTTTTTCCAAATAGAGGTGTCCAGCAGGCTATTGACTATAAGGGTATGGAACTCAGAAAAGATATCAAGGCCAAAGCTAAAGATAGAGGTTGAAACCATAGGAGTGTTAAGGTTGTTTGGAGAATATATGTAGAGTGAGCAAAAGAATGCCTAATGCATCTGTGCTGCACTTACATACAATTCATTTCATTCATGTAAAGTAGATTATTTCATTGCTTTATACTCTAGTTTCATCCTAAGCAATGAAATACACACAGTTGTCATCTTAAAGTGTAAGGTATTTTTTAGTGCACATCAAAATAAACACATATTTATTGAAATAAAAATATCTCTTCTGTACCACTTTACATATTTAGTTTGTAGCTATCATTACTTGGCATAACATACACAGGGAAGCACTATTTTAAGGGCAGCTCTGCCAAACTAGAAATATAGAAACCTAGGCAAACAACAATAGCTTTTGAAAAGAATCATTCACTTTTACTTTCCAATTGTTTTTCAGGTTTGTGGAAGGAATGCTTAACATTTGTTACAATGCCGTTGATCGTCATATTGAAAATGGTAAGGGAGATAAGATTGCTATCATCTATGACAGTCCTGTTACAAATACTAAAGCAACTATTACCTATAAAGAAGTCCTGGAGCAGGTAATATCATAAATTTTCTACATATGTTATTCAGAAATCATACAGAAATTATTTAAATAACATACTCTATCATTATATAACTTTTAGTTCTCCTAATTTGTTGACATTATGGTATTTTTCTTTTGATGCACATTGGAAAAGTGATGTGTTCACTCATTTAAAGTGTTTTTATCCCTTAAATTATATTTTACAGTACTAGAAAATACTCACGTTAGAGGGAGAGGTTAGGAAGTCTCTGTGTTTAAATCCTTTCTGGCCTTTGTTTTCCATCAACATTGCCTTCACCTTCATCTAGCCATTCTATATTTAGCTCTTGTACTATTGAAACAGTCTTCTATCTTCCCTATTACCAGGTCTGCTCCTGTCAGATCATCACCTAAACTGACACCAGAGTTTTCTTTCTTAGGAACAACATATTTCTTTACCCCATTTAAAATGTTTTTCCTTAACAAATTACTGTTATTCAGAAAGTAAAATCTGGACGCCTGTGATGTTTGAGACACTTGGAATTCTGATCACAGCGTCCCTCTAAGCTTTATTTCTCAGTGTTCTTTGCCATGAGCACAACTATTTTTTTCACTCTGTGTCCTGTCACTCCCTCTGACCATCCTGGCCCTTTAGAGCTTTTTGCCCATGCTGTTCCTTTCCCTTATTTGCTCTTCTTCAGATTTTTTTTTTTCCCCATGTGTGTGGTTCCTAGGTGAATCATGATATGGACAGATGAATTACGAGATTTGCCCTGAACATTAGGGTAGAAATGAGGTTTCAGAAGCAATTATAAAAGTATTTCAGTATTGTGGTCTATGGGAGAGTTATTCTAGCTCTGCAGGAGCATTTATTTATATCTGATTTAAAGGAAGGCAGGGTTCCTCAACTTTGATGTAAGCTGGAGACTTCCTTTTTGTGGAATGCTGCAGTGTATGTTGCAAGATGTTTGGAAGCATTCCTGGTCTCTACCCAGCACCCCTCCCCCAGCTGTGATAACCAAAAATGTCTTCAAATATTGCTAAATATACCTTGGGTGGCAAAGTCACCACTAGTTGAGAACTACTGGTTGAGCAGTCTGTCATACTAGGGTTTGGAAATATTTGCTTTTAAATTAAGACTTATTGAATTGCATTTTCTTCTTTTACTTATTTTAAAACCTATTTAAGGTTTCTATTTGGTTTTTAGAAAGTTTGTTTCTATTTGGTTTTTAGAAAGTTTGTTTCTATTTGGTTTTTAGAAAGTTTGTTGCCAGATTCTCTGAAATTCTGTCCTTTTGCATCAGCGATGTTCCTGTTAGGCCTTCTAAAATAATTCAGGCAACTGAGACAAAAACAGTTAATCCCCCAATCCTGAGTGTTTGCAAACAATCAAGAGAGAAAATTTAGGCCAGTTTTGCTCTTGCTGGGTGACAAATCCCAGTTTCAGTTTACTTAAACGTAAGAAGAATTTATGAAAAGAGGACTGAAGAACCAGGCTCAGACAAAAAGGCATACCCCGAGGAAGAATGGGCAGTGATGAAGAGTTAAGGAGAACCCACAAATTGTCTAGTAACCAGACTTGCCAACTTGACTCAATCTCCTTCTAGGTTGACAGAGAATGAACATCTAATTGCCTAAATTTACGTTACATATGCCTAAAGTACCAGGCAGTGGGGAGAAAATGCCTTGTCCTCTCTGGATTTCATAGTAGGAATTGGGGCCGGACTTCTCTCTAGGACTCACACTAGGGGAATTGCAATCTCATAAGAAGGGAGTTCAGATGCTGGACAGCCCAAGACAGAGCAAAACAAAACAATGCCGCAAATATACTTTTAGGCACTTTATTTTGGTCTGTAAGTGGGAATTGTGTATTTTCATGAATTATACAGAGACAGAGCTCACATTGGGGCTGAGTGGGATAGGCACTTGGTTATCAAATGATTTTGTTATTCATGTGAGGCCCTGTTTTATTTTCTTAATAACCTGTTATGTTCTATGTTTTGTTTTAGGTTTGCATTTTCAGCTTTTAGATGAGATTTAGTTTTTGATTAAAAACTTGTTCTTATTACTTAGGCATATTTTTACACCCTCATTTTATTAATATCAAGGCCTAAGAGACTGGTAAATTTTAATTGGTATACAGATTCGGAAGCTTATTTACATAATATAAAAATGTTATCTATATCAGCATATTGAATGTGATTCATAACCAAACATCAGAGTTCAAGAAAAAGCTTTAGAGAAACCTAAAATCAGAAGAGTTAAATGATGGTGGTGATTCTCATTTTGTTTTCTTTTTGATCAGTTACATAAGTATTTATGATAAATACACACCCACGTTTTGCTTAGAAGTTTTTTTTGCTAACTCATCTTGATTTTCTTCAGTCTAGACTTTTAGACCCTGTTGAGTTTTGTACTGGTTCATTGGTGTCAGTTTAGCCTGTCATCAAAGTACTTAAAAGGTCTCTTTCCCTCACCTGCTTATGGCGTCGGATTCCCCAGGCTTTTCTTCTCTAAAGCACTAAAGGAAGAACTGTTAGAAAAGAAGGAGTCATTGTGCCCCACTTTGATTACCAGCTTCTGGTTCCCTGTGGCCTTTATTTTATTAGGTATAAAAGAAACAGAAAGATTTAATGGGTAATGCCATTGTGAACAAACAAAAAGAAGTGCCTTTGTACTTTACTTGCTTTAATCTCCCTGGGCTCCTTTCTACCGGGAGTTTCTGGCTAGGTAAAACTTAAGTTAGTTAGCATTTCTTATTTAATTAGTGAACCAACAATGTTAGGCTAAATTGTTTCAGTGACATAAAGGGTCTAAAGATTTTATAGGTTGTTTCAGAAGTACAGCTTTTCCAAAATTGTCATGTTTGATATAGATCTGATAATTTAAACAATCTTTTAAGGTTTTTGTAGACATTTGCGCCTGATTTGAGATCTGTCATTCATTCAACAAATATTTATTTTGTATGCCAAACTCTGTCAGAGGCAAAGAGATACAGGTAGAAGGAATGTAGAAGGGCCCATTCCCTCTTTTTAAGGAGCTAAAAAAGACATGTAACTGTTACAGAACAGAAAGAGTTTGCCCATCTAGCAATAGCAGAGCCAAACATTAAATACTGAGAATTGTAGTGGAGAAATATTGCCTATTTCATTGACGAATGGTGTCATCCAGGAGAATGGGAAACCAATGCTCTAAAGACCCGACGACTCCCCAGTGGCATGTAGGTTACAGGTTATGTAGGGCAAAATTATAAGACACTATGGGTTAGGTGTGCAGGGTTGTGTTAGGAGCTGATTTGTCAGAGGTAAAATAAGAGGTAAGGGTAATGAATTATTTCTTCAGGTCTTGAGGACATCTCTGAGATCCTTCCTGGCATCCCTCTGTCTAGTCTCATGGGAAGGTAGCCAGGGGGTCATTCCACCTTAGGAACTGAAACATAACTTAGGTCAAGATGTTATCTTTGGCCTGCCAGAGGTCCAGACCATGTGACCATTAGTCAGGTCTGGGCTACTGTCTCCTGTTGCTTCGGGAGTTGTTGATTATCTGGGGGAAAGGGTGAATCTCTGAGATATGTATATAGAGAGATGATTTCTAGAGCTGGGATTTAAAAGTAAATTTAATTATAAGGACTCTCAGTTTCATAGCTGTAGTAAAGATGAAAATGAATTTTCACTCAAAAGGCTAATCAGCTCTTTGTTCCGCTTCTGTAGTTATGCTTGCGCATAGGCTGTATCGAAATTAACTAACGACTCATCTTCCCTTTGCTTGTTCTAAGCAACAAATATAACTGCCTGTACCCCCTAGCAACTCTCGGGCTTTGTAACCGTCTGAGGACAAATTAACCAATCAGCCCATGCCAAATAAGTTCTACATAAGGAATGTTGCAACTGAGCTCTGGGTCTGGGCCCAGATCTTCAGAGCTCTAGCTCCTCTGGGACTGCTGGTGTAATAAACCTGAGTTCTCTAACTCTCCGAGTGCTGCTTGGTTTCTTGCTGGTCTGATTTTTGCAGCTTTTCTGCAACAAGGGCTATGATGGGGAGGCAGTGTTATATTCTGTGGAAATACATGAGAAAGCCTCCAGTGTAGCCAAGGGTTAATAGGACATAGGAAGTCTTTCTGGAAGAGTCAATGTGTAAAATGAGCCCAAACAACCAAAAATGGCAAGGGAAAAACTGTGGAGAGAAGGAGTTACTGCAGATAGAAGGAACGGGATGTTCAGACATACTGAGGGAAGAGAGAACCTAGTACCCACAGTGGCTTTAGCAGGAAGTGCAACACAAGGGGGTGGGGGGAGAGAGAGCTCCAGTGAGCCAGACTGGAGGACTGTGAGTGCCACACTATATGTTTATACTTTATCCTGAGGGCAGTAGAGAGAAAAGAACAAAAGTCAACCCTGTGACCTGGTTCAGTCTGACCGCTGTGGCCCACTCCTAGCCCCACTGCACTGCACACCCCAGCTTCCCCGCCTCCTGTGGTCAGTGTCTTTGTCTTGCTCTATTCCCACCTTAGAGCCTTTGTGACCCCCAGCCCTCTGCTTGAAGTAGTTTTTACTTTAGAAATGTTATGGTTCATGGTACCTGGATGTTATTTTTTTCAATGAGATCTTCCTCGGCCATATTAAATACAAATGTTCCCATTCACACCACTTTATACCTTCTCTTTTCTGCTTAAAAAAATAGCCATTTATTGCTCTGCCATTTTTAGTATTTTCTTTATTTTCTTTAGTGTTGTTTCTTCTTCTAGGATATAAGTTCCATTAGGGCAGAGATTTTTGTTTTGTTCATAGAGAACAGTGCTTGGTAGATGGTAACATTTGTTGAATGACGAAGGAATGCGTAAATGAAATACCATTTGAAATTTCTAAGTGACTCTAGCTTCCTTTACCGCAGGAACTTCTTATCTTTAAATTATATCAGCAGTAGAACTTGATCTTCTTTCCAAGTAAATTCTAACTTTTTACTATCTGTAAAGAATTTTAGCTTATTTATTTTTGGCTTGGTATTTAAAGATGAATATTTCCTCCTGGAATTTCCCACACGTACAGCTCAGAAGATCTGTATTCCAGGAAACATGTTTGTGTTTGTTGTGTCTTTCTCTTAGCTCTTTTCAAAGTAGTAGTTATATCAGACCTCAGTGAAATAAAATGGGTGTTAGTGAGAGTTTGTATTTGTGTGTGTATATGTGTGTGTGTGTGTACATATGTATATGTATGTGTGAATACATATGTGTATATATATACACACATATACATTTTTAGAAATTCCTACATTGAATTTATTTTTCTCTATTTCTAATTTTCTTTTGAATTTACCTCTGTGTATGGTAAGTTTGTCTTATTTATATTCTAACAATTATATATTTTTATGTATTTATTCACTAAATAAGAATGTAACCTCCCTAAAGGGCATTTGAGAAATTTTCATGAATATATGTATATAAGGAAATTGATGAAACGTAGTGTGTGCTAAATATTTCTGATTTAATTTAAACTGAAAGTGTCTATTATCTCTACTAAAGGTAATTTTTGGAAATATAATTATGGCAGTGGTTGTAATTATGAAGGTTGAATAATTTAGAAGAGAAAATTACTCTGAAATCAAGGGTCATGTCCCATGAGAAGCCCTCCTGCCAACCTCTGCCCTTTAGAATGCTCTCTTCAAAGTATGAATTTCATCTTCTCAGAAATATGTCAGGGTGAAATAATATGATTTTCCTTTGTCACATTATCAGTATTTCCTTAAGCAAAAAACCTAAAATGTAAAAACAAAATGATGCAGAAATTAAATCTTTTCAGTAGCTGCATTGTTGAGGGGGAAAGATACAATCGTACCTATTCACAGTTTTCTTAAATGTCCTAAATAAGCAATAAAAACTTCATTTGTGTTACAGTCAACTCCACTGAAAACTGTCTCTGTAAGGTAAATTACCTTTTTCTGCTTGCTACCTAGGTGAATGACGTTGGTATGAGATTAACTTTGCAGCATTTCATGTATGTTTTTTCCTAGCATGTGCTTTTGTAAACTTTTATTGAAACAATACATCTTCAGATTAGTGCACAGATTATAAGTATAAAGCTTGTTAGACTTTCACAAATAGAACATGCTCATGCAACCAGAGATGGAATATTCCCAGCCCGCCCCCCCCCCCGCCCCAGGAAACTCTTACAATGTTTCCCTTTAGTCATTTCTCCCCAGCCCTCACATGATTATATCCAAACAGCAGAACATCATCCATGACGAAGTTTACCTGCATTTTAGCTATGTATAAATTG
>CM053503.1:63965939-64022943 GCA_028627145.1 Eidolon dupreanum
CAAAAAAGGAAAGAATAAAACCCTGATACAGTTGTTTGTTACTTCTTTCACCAGCTTCCTTAACCTTGACCGCAGCTTTCCCCATCTGCACAGAGGAAGGGAATGAAGAGAAAAAGTAATAAGAATGACCAGGATTCAGAATCTTTTGAACTTTTTCAAAAAGTAGGAGAGGCAGAGTGAAATGAAAGGTGCTGCAAATAGCCATGTGTCCTAATTTCTTCTCTCAGGTTTCCTCTCTTTATTATCTTGAGCAGTCATGTTCAAAGGCAAGCCACAGTCCTTCCAGCTGTCCACCAGATTCTTTCAGGCTCTGAGTTCTCCCATTCCATCTACAACCACCTTCTCACTTGTTCTTTTTGTTTCAGATCCCCTAGTCTCCCCACTGTTCCCCAGTTATATCACATATGATCCCCCTTATACCTTTGTACTGGTGTTCTCTCTGCCTGAAACAGTACATCACAAATATTCACTTATTCTCAATTTTCTACATGTCACTTTCTTAGTGAGGTCTACCCTAATGTACCATTGAGAATTATGTCCCCTGAACCCCTAATACCCTCTACTTTGCTGTATTCCCCTTCCCTGACAGCATTGATTACCTTTAACGTACTACGTAATTTACTTATTATGTTTATTGTAAGTATTTCCTCTTCTAAAACATAAATACTGTAAAGATAGAGATCTTTGTTTTGTTTTGTTTACTGTTATTTCAGAAAACAGTGTCTGGCATATAAGGCACTAAATATATGTATTTGTAAAGGAAAGAATGTTTAACTTCTTATTCATTTAGATCTGGGCATATTTCCATAGCTTTCTGTAATTGCCTATGAAAGATTTCTTGCAACAAATTATGTCGTGTGGGCTTATAATCTATTTTGTCTTTATTACTAGAAATTGCAAAAACACAAGTTAAGAGGAAAGAGATATTTGTATGATTGGTATCCAAAACACATTAAAAAGAAGTTAAAAAGAAGTTTGTATGTTTGGTTTCAATATAGAGGGCAATCACTTTGTATAGAAAATTAGTATAAAAAACTATAAAGAAAAATTGGCATGAAGCAGTAAAAGGGGCAAGAATATGAGGTCAAAAGACCTGTGATTGTATCCTGGTTACACCACTTACTAGCTCTCTCACCTCTAGTTAGTTATTTATTATTTCTGATCCTCGGTTACCTTTTCTTTAAAATAGGAATACCAATAATAATAATAATGATAATAATAATAATAATAATAAATTATGTCTTTTTACCTTATAAGTGTATAATGGTGTATTTTCTTTCTTAATACATATTTATTTCCTTCAACAATTAACCCAACATTTCTCTAAATTTACAATTACTTTTGATTACACTGTTCATGTGACAGATTCACTTTTTAGAATAAAAGCTCCACAGGGACACATCTGTGTCTTTGTTTTTCAATGTCATGTTTTCAACTCTAAAGATGATATACGACACATAACAGTTGCTCAATAAATATGTTGTTGAATAAATAATTCAGCAAATTTAAGCCATGAATTTCATAAGCTATAATAATAGTAAGTTGGTTTGTAGTCAGTTATTGTAATAGAGATGTCTGTTATTATTGTGATTGTCTAAACCTTTATCATCATCATCATCATCAAATACGTGTTACTCAGGCTTTTTTAATCCACTACCAAGAAGGCGATCATCTTCTTGCATTCCTGCCTTACCTTAGAAATTTAGTGAAATAACACAGAAAACAGTTGGCTGATCTAATGATTTTGTTCTAGGTCTCTAAGCTGGCTGGTGTTTTGGTCAAGCATGGTGTCAAGAAAGGTGACACTGTCGTTATCTACATGCCCATGATCCCACAGGCAATATATACCATGCTTTCATGTGCAAGGATAGGAGCCATCCATAGTCTTATATTTGGGGGATTTGCATCCAAAGAACTAAGTAGTCGCATTGATCATGCAAAGGTAAGTGCTTTATTTGTGGAAATCAAGTAGTAGCTATGTATGGTACAACCACATTTGAAGGTGGATCATCCAAGAGTGATTTGTACTTATTAGATCCTCCTTTCAACTAGGGTACTTAAAATGCGCTTTTTCTTTGGCATATATCAAGTAACTAAACATTTAATTTTGAATTAGTCCTATATGAAAGACATCTTGCTAGGTGCTGTGAGAAATATAAAATATAATGCCTTTTAAGTTAGCTTGCTATATATTTCAGTGCATGAGACAAATAAAATAACTAATAACTAATTTATTCAACATATATTTATTAGGCTCCCACTATGTGACTGGTACTGAACTTGGAACAGGAAAATAAATTATACTTGTCAAATGGATGGGACACATAACAGATTTTGTAATCTACATACTGCCAGGAATGGTTAAGAGAGGTTGTCAGGAACAGGTGGAGTGACATGTCTAAATGGGATACTAAAATAACAAACTTGATAAGGCTGTTATAAAATATCATTGAGATGTTGAATTTAAAACACTTAGCACAATGCCTGGGCTAGAGTACTCATTAAAAAAAAAAGTTAGCTATTCTTATTCTATGAATTTAGAGTAGGGATCAACAAACATTTTTCTGTATGTTAGCTGATAGTAAATATTTTAGGCATTGCAGGTTATATGATTTCTATTGCAGCTACTCATCTGTGTTGTTGTAGCACAAAGGCAGCTTTAGTTGCTACAGAAAGGAAGGGTATGGCAGTGCTCCAATAAAACTTTATGAAAACATGGTGTAAGCAGGGTATGGTTCTCAACTGTAATTTGCAGATGCCTGATTTAGAGGAAAGAGTGATTTCTTTTAGTTGGGTGGCCAAAGAAGGCTTCCTGAAAGACATGAGATTTGAGTTAGCTCTTGTCTAAGATTCAGCTAGCTGAGGAGAATGACATCATGGGATCTCAAGGTGAGGAAAAGAAGATGAGTGTAGCTTTAGAGGCAAGAAAGGGTAAAATTCACTTGGAGGCGGGTGAATAGACCTTAGTGATTGAAGAGGGAGAGAAGAGAAGGTAAGCCTGCAAAGGCAGTTTATATCTGGACTGGATTCTGTAGACCTTGACCAGTCATAGTTTTTGAGCAGATGAGTGTTAAGTTTTAAGTAATGTTAAGAGGAAGCAAGTCTTGTGATATGATATTAGTGGGAGAGAGGCTAGAAGCTGGAATAAGAACCTTTGGTAGGTGGTCTGTTTGTGAAGCTATGGGCAATATGCTGGAGATCAAGGAAAGGAGTGTTATGAGTAAGAGATGATTGATCTTTAAAATTTTATAATCCCAAGATGAGACATTCTTAATAAAGAAGGGAACTAATATATATTGAAGGCCCCCTGTGTGCTAGGCATAGAGTGAGGTTTTGTATGTTTGACTTCATCTGGGATAGGTGAATTATTAGAATTAGAGGCTGGTTTGTGGACTAACTGGCTGTATTAGTTTTTTTTCATTGTGGTTTCATGTTGTGTTAGTGCTTTTAAAAGGAAATCTAGAGGGAGATATCAATCAATCATTGGCCTGCAAATAAATGTACAGTGGGGACTTGTCCAAGGAAGCTATAGACTCCAGTTTTTTAGCTACAGATATTCTAAACACCATTTAAATACAGGTATAAGATGTGTTATTTTCTCTTTGTAAAATTTTATATAATGTGGAATAATTGAGATATATAAAAAAACAAAAATTTATAAAACTTACGCTATACCACTGGAGGTGTTTTTATCTAACACACATACACACACATCTTTTTAAAAGAATTTAGGCAATAAGAGCATATTGTTATAGGCAAGACCATTAACCAGGGTGAATTAAAGGCAAGAAGACAGAGATGCATGTCTGAGATATTTGGATACATTTAATAGTTGAAATCAGGGATGATTTTGATGTCATGATTTTCAATTAAATAGACTAAAGAAAAAGTTTTATTTTTTAACAGAAGAAGATGAGAAGAATATATTCTAACAAGTCAGTCTAGACCAAATGAAACTTCTAATAAAAGGCTAAAGAAAATGTGAAAAGAATTACTTTTCTAGAGGAGGAGTCTCATTTTGACTTTATTAAATTATTCAAGTTTTGATATATTCTATACATATTTTTAATTTGATATGTAACTTAATTTATTCAGAGTTCTAATCTTAGGGAATGTTATCCAGAGTTATTTTTGTAAGTATTACAGATATTACAGTGTGAGTTATATTCAAATGTCTGACCTTTAAAACATAACAAGAGGAAATAAGACTTTATTTTTCTTTTCTTTCTTTCCTCCCTCCCTTTCAAAAGGCAGATTGATATAGTGGAAAGAGCAAGTTTCTGTTATCAGACAGAATGGGCCTCATTCCATCACTTATAACCTGGGGCAAGCTAGGTAACTGCACTTCACCTCAGCTTCATGAATATTAAATGATATTCAAAAAGCAGAAAGCACTATATATGCATATATTTGGCATAATATAAACCTTCCCTAGATGAAATGTATTGTAACCAGAAATCAGAATTCAGAAATAGATGCACTATCTCGAATAGATTATCTGTCTCCTGAATAATTTATTATCTGTCTCCTTTGCTTTGGATTTCTTGGTGAAGAAACCATGTACTTAAGAGAATAAAGATATGCTTGTTTCTGCAAATTAATGAGAATTGTGGTTCAGCTCCACAAATATTTATTGAGAGCTTATGGTATGGCAAGCATTGTACCAGGCATAAGAGGCACAGAGATAAATAAGATCCAGATTTGGCTTTGGAGAGCTTCTTGTGCAGTGGAGGGGGTGAAGGAGTATTTATACCACAGTGGGACATCTGAGGCCTGCCCACAGTGCAATCTCCCTAACTTCTGCCCCTTAGGGATACCTTTTGGCTATATCTGTGTATGCCTTGAAGACTAGCAAGTCATCAGAGTGCCAAATGTATCTTAATGACAGGGACAGTTTCAGGCTTTGTGGGGCTTGAAACTTAAATTATTTGGGGGCCCTTTTAAGAAAAATAGGACAAAATTACAAATATCATATTTGGTGAAAATAAATATGTCTTTAGAATGAGAAAAGCATCATTAATTATTGGAGATTTGGGTCCCATCCTTCTGTGGTCTCTAGGCATTAAAGCAGAGATGCTTAAATAAAAAAACCTTAAAAATGCTTCCTGATAGTACCTGTGGCTGGCCTTCCACACCTAGGGAAATGCTACGATGTCGACAACAGCCGACTGTTACAGGGGCTCTGCAAGTGAGGGCCACTAAGCTTGTATTTTACTGGTTCATGGCAAATCTACCTGGCTCAATGAATTCTTTGGAAAGTATTTGTTAACAACTTACACTTATTATTAGCCAAAAGCATACTGACATGTAATTTTGAACAGGGGAGATTTATATGGAAGTGATTAGGTCTATAACACTTAAAAGGGGTTTATTGGTTTTCAGGCCATTTATTCAATAGAGAACAGAATTATTCAAATATTTATTTAGGAATGTTAAACTGCCCTGTCTGCACTTAAAATATTGTGATTACCGTAATTAGGATCGTTAAGTGTTCTCAATTATTTGTTTATTTATTTTAATTGTAGCCCAAGGTGGTTGTCACAGCATCATTTGGCATTGAACCTGGAAGGAGGGTAGAATACATACCACTTCTAGAAGAAGCGCTGAGAATAGGACAACACAAACCGGATAAAGTCCTCATTTATAATCGTCCAAATATGGTAATCTGTATATTGAATTTAGTTCTTGCTTATAGTGATGTGCTAAGGATGATTTTAGTTTTGATTATTTGAAACAAACCTTTGATTTATAAACCATTAAATATACTTCCTGAACGTCACTATTTTTTGGCAAAAAAAAAAAGATATTAGATATGAATGACATTTTCTCTATGAAAAACTAGCTTAAATACAAAGATTGTAACTAACACAGAAATACCTACAAGATTAATGAATTGGATTCTATGTATAGTCTACTGTGTAATTTATTAATTGAAATTATAACAATAGTAATAATAGTACTAGCATACACTTACCATATGACTTTTAGGATACTCTCGTAATGGATAATTTAAAATATCTTCCTGATAACTCTGTGACCTAGGTGATAGTATTATTTCTACTTTAAAGAAGAGGAATCCAGTGAATAAGGTGATAAACTTGCTCAGCTACTAGTGTCAGGATCATGATCTGAATGTGTACACTCTGACTGCCTGCCTAGTGCCTAAATCATCCTGTTTTGTGGAGAGGTGTGATTAATTTGTATGCAAAATACCTTTTAAAAACTTTAGAAGAAGTATTTAGTCTAGAAATAAAAACTATGTTTAGGAAAAAAAATATGAATATTCTAAACAGATACATTATCATCCATGAAGGAAGAAAAAGCAATGTAATACACTGATTAATATATTTTACAGTGCTTTTCCTAGTAAATTGGATCTAATGTTCACCTCATTTCTACATTCAAGCAAGTACACAGTTATTTATAGTGGGACTAACTTGGGTTTCTAGCAGTTTAAAATTTTTTGCAGAAGAAAAATTATAAGAGTACAAAAAATTATGTATAATTTTGCAGAAGTCTTAAGAGCTTAGCTGCAGAAAATGCTTAAATGACAAGATATAAGAACAGGAAGCATTAAAACTATGTCATTTTGATCACCACCTAGCAATTCCCATTGCTAGATTAAATTCCCTTGTAAAGTTTCAGTAGCCTGCGGTTCATGAACCGCTACACTCAATGATTTTAATATTCTTACTGTCTCAAAGAAGGATTTTAAGTTTCTTTCAGATGACCTCAAGCATATTTATAAAAATGGTTTGTTGCCATTAATTCAGGGAATGCAAAGTCAGCAATAAACGCTTTGGGTGAGAGAAGGTTGGAGGAAGGGTAGGAACACATACATACAAAAGTGTTTGTGAGTATGTGTGTGCTGTTCATACATATATGAAATGTAGAATTTATAAAGAACTTATGCTAGGTACTTTCATATACTTATTTAATTCTCACAAACTAGTAAAGTAGTTGCTATTACTGACCTCATTTTACAGATGAAGAAACTGAGTCATGGAGAGGTCATAGCCCAAAGCCACAGCTAATAAGTGGTGAAGCCAAGATTTGAACTCCAGTTAAACGATTTTTAACCAACAAGATATGTGTTGTTTCTTTCACTTTCTAACACACTGACTATGGATATAAATGTTGTCCATTCAGATTTTTCTGATGCAAATCTCTTCTTTTTCCTCTTAATAGGTGGAGATCCACTCCCTCTACCCCTCTCCCATAACTGGCTCACTTTCTCTCCCTTTCCCTTTCTCTTAAGAACTTTTCTTCTATTTTGACTTATCTTTATTTTAGATAAGGGCTTTGGATGTCTCTTATCCTTCATATTAAACCTGCTGTTTAGACGGTAATTAATCCCAGTGGGCTGGCTTCCCTTTGACTTCAGAGAGACACATATGGAGCCTCTTCTTAACCTGATTGCCACTCCTAAGCCTCAGGCAAGCAGTGACAGAATCAAAGAAATATCACAGCAGTCATGTGTAGTGCTCTCCCAATATTGCCTTGTAAAAATGATAACAACGAGACAGGACATGTCCATGGAAGTAAATGTATTTCTGTAAAAGCTAATGTTGAATTTTTTCCTCTCTTCCTTTCACCAAATCTTTTATACACATGTCTGTATTTCTTATCCTGAAAAATAACCATTCTTTCATGTCCTCATTTCATTTATCCATAATTATTTTTGTGATGATTCAGTTGACATTTTTAATTGTGCAGTGTGATGACTTTTTTATAGGTTTGTAATTTTGATGATAAAGGCTTGATAATTTGAAATTAGTTATGTTTATCTGATGTGTAAAAACAAATGAAAATATACAATTTGGTCACAGTTAATGATTTTCATTTATCTAAGCAGCATATTTAGAGCTTATCGAAGTGAGTCTGGAGAAGTCTAAAACTTCACCTTCCTGAAGGTCAACTCAGATTGTTATCTATTGATGTGTTTATTTATGTAGGCATTGTATTTGTGATATTATACTGAAGTATTAATCTGTTAATGTAACATTTAAAAATATGACCATTTTTTACAACCCTGATTAATACATCAAGGAGTCCGAAAATGGAAATGGCCTGGGTTTTCTAAATTTCTCAGAGTCTCTGGGCTTAGCATTACCTTGATGAAATGAATGGTTACATATACTGTCCATATGGATATTACTTTCACTGAGGAATGTGTAGTTTTGCCTGGTGCCTATACTAACAAGTTCACCAACTATGAACTTTCTGACGTGTCATCTTTAGCTTAGTTATCATTTCAGAAAATAACTAGACATGTACTAGGTCTTACCTTTACTTAAATAGATGTAACTCCTCATTAGAATAATTTTTCCCTAAGCCACTTCCGTATTCTTCACTTACCTGGCTTATTTCACTAACACCATTTATAAAGAGGTCTGTCTACTTTCTTTTAAGGTGTATCTGTCTAACTCATGACTGTTATAAATTTTACAACACTCATCTTGGTTCTTGGAATAAAAAAAAAACAAACATTTTTACGATATTATCAATGACCTAGATGGAGGAAAACTTGGATAACATTTTAAATATGTTACATAATCTCATTATTTTGTGAAACTTATTTTTCTCCTTGAAAAAGCAGATTTCTCCTTCACTCCTGAAAATAATTTAACATTATCTCATTTCAAAAGATAGTTACAGTATTACTCCTAAATGGCCTTTGTATGAAGATAAATTTTAATGAGTTAGTTGACATTTCATTGTGAAGACAATTGTTCTAAAGTAAAATAAATAGGTTATGAAAAATAGAAATTAGTTTATAAAGTTAATAGTATACATATATTTATGGAGACATGTACCTTAGTTAATCATTAAATTGTTGGACTTTCTTTGAACGTTTGCCTTAACTCATGACCCTGAGATATTTAGTCATACATCTGATGTTTAGTGGTATATAGAAAGCTTGGATTTTCAGTCAGATGCTCAGACTAATACAGATTTAGCTATTCTTCATTGTTCTCTGGGTTTGATCTCCTTTGTGCAGTATATATTCCTACTTTTTTGCTCTGCAGGAGACAGTTCCTTTGGTTCCAGGTCGTGACCTTGATTGGGATGAAGAAATGGCGAAAGCACAGTCACATGATTGTGTTCCTGTTCTTTCAGAACATCCGCTGTATATTCTTTACACATCTGGAACAACAGGGTTGCCAAAGGTATTCACTCCCTTAGGGATAGCTATGTCTAGTGGCAGATTTCTTTTGCACTGAGAATATTTGATTACTGATTGAAAATGTTTACAGAATATACCTTGATGTTTAGACTTAGGTAGTTTATATATTAAAGAAATGTTGTGTTTAAATATTGAAAAGCATTAATTATATTTAAGGTCAAGTGCTTTGCATCCATTTCTTCTAAAATCTTCACATATATCAGCACTATACAATTGCTTTGATAAGTTACTAAAATTGATAGATATTTCACTGAATATCAGCAAGTTTAATAAAATTTCATAAAAACATTGTAAATGAAATATTTTTTTAAATTGAGGTATAACTTTCATACACTACAGAATTGATTTTTGATCTAAGGGAATTCAATTCTTTGTTATAAATCCAAGTTTGAGAATTGGTCTAGACAGTTTGAACAACAGGCAATTTATCCAGAGTATTGAACTCTTTGATTTGCAGCACTGAAAACACTCAAGGATTTTAGAATCTGCTTACCATGAAAGGTGTTTTCACAAAACAAAGTTAAAAGCATCAATATTTATGAAGGTGTCAGATAACAAACAAATTCCACTTTTGCCTGGTATCTTCAAATAATACTGTTTCTTCATATGATTTCCAAAAGGCTTGCAATATCATATTCCTGTTCATCTTTGGGGGTTTGATATTGAGTGAATCACAGAATTTTAGTAAGGAAAGGCACTTTCACAATCACGTCTTGGAGAGCAGTGGCCTCTTTATTAATATTGGCTCTCCGCATCATCACAGTACCAAAAACATCATTGGTTAATAATTTTAAAAAAAGAAAATTAAGATATTCCACAAAAAATTCACTTGCCTGTGAAAAAGAAAACATTTGGTAGTAAAATATAATGTAGCTCAAGAGAGACGATGTTTTGTCACATTTTAGTGCACCATTGTGCTTTGTTGAGTGTGTAAGTAAATAAATAAATGCATATACATAAATATATTTGTGGCATTGTAGAATTAAAGCCTTATGATATTTTTTTTTAAAAAACAACTCTGGTCATCTAAAAAATAAGTATTTGTTATATTGAAAACTCTAAGACTTGTTTTAAGTAGTCCAAATGATCTATTGGACACAATCCTTACCCTCCATTTTTTGTAATTCCTCATTATGCACCAGCCACATAGAGTCCAAATGAATGCTTGGTTGTAAAATAAGAGAGGACTCAGTACATGGGAATCTAATATAAAAGTATCAACATGAGAGGAAACCCCTGACCCTGAAAACATAGTATAACCTAAAAAAACAACAAAAGGAAAAAGACAAAACAAACAAACAAACAAAAAAAACTACCCCCAAAGAAAGTTATTTTATCTCCTTAAAAGCCTAAAAGAATCTTATAAAAACATTTGCACCAACTCAAGATCAGACATTTGTCAGAAACTCAGAACTTACTCAGCCAGTGTGTTAGAAAGAAAATGAAATAGTACAGAGAGCACTGAATCTAAACAGTGGTGGTTCCAAATAAAGAAATATCCTAGCTCTTCCAGGTTTTCTCTGAGTCTAGAAGTTATCTTTTGGATTCCTAAATACTCAAACTGAAGATCGTTTGAAGATTCAATCATTCTCATCTTTGTCCTGATGTACCATACCGAAGATGATCTATTTCAATAGATTGGAGAAGGCTTTAATGCTTGGTGATCTCGTCACATCGAATTCAGCTCAATTCAATATACATGCATTGAGTGTTCATTCTGAAAGAGATAAAAATATGACTAAACCGCTGTCTCTCAATCTAATGGGGTTGAAATATATATATATCACAGATAGTACAAGGTAGACTGATGCTTACTCTAAGAGAACAAAGCTCGCTGTCTCTTACTATCTCTCTCTCTCTCTTAAAAGATGAGATTCAATGGTATCTGAAGGATTAAATTCAATTAATTTAACAAATATTACTGAGCATACAAATATGTGTCTGGCTCTCATTTTAGAAGTTTATATTCAATAGCTGGAACACAGGCACTAAATAAATAAGAGCTATGTAATATGTGATAAGTGCTATGAGGAAAAGTAAAGCAGATGGGAAAAAAAGTAAAGAATGATGGGAAGAGTGGGAGTGCTGTTCACTCAGGGAAAACTCTTGATCAGATGACACTTGAAGGATGAATAGAACTTCTTCATAGAGTGACATCACAGGGAGGAGGGCATTCCAGGCAGAGTGGGTCAGCATAAGCAAAGACAGGAGTGTGTAAGGAAGGTTCTAGAATGACTAGTGCACGTGGTGCAAGAGAAGAAGAAATGGCTAGATACGTAGGCAGGAGCCAAAGTTTTAAAATTTTGCCAAAAAGTTTATGTTATATTCTGTATGTAATGGGTGGAAGGCATTAATGCTTCTTAAGGAGGAGAGAAAAATATAAAGGAAGATAACCATGCAACATTTTATTGGAAAGATAGGCAAGTATATACAATGGAGGAAAGAATATTAGTTTTCAGGCTGTTTAATTAGTTTAGAACTTTACTTAGGACAGCACACTTAGTAGGGAGGAATCAGATTTTGTTCAAGGTTAGGAGTGAGGCAAAGGAGGAGTCCAAGACTTTGAACCTGAGAACATGGAAAGATGGTTTTGAATATTTACTGAAATAGAAACACAGGAGAATGGTTTAGGGCTGGAGAAACTGAGAATTTTTAATAGATTGAGTATGATATATCTTTGGGACACTAACATGAATATGCCTAGGCAATAGTTGGAGGTGAAGCTCTGGGTCCAAGAAATACATATGGGTTTGTAGGTAGACCATTGTGGGTCATCAGTGTAGAGATCTGGTGTTGGAATCATGGGAGTGAGTAGATTTTGCAAAATAGGACATCAGAATGGCAAGAGAAAGTAATAGTCTCTCAAGATCCCTCAGAAATACTTCCCTCACTGCTCTAGTGGACATTAGAATTTTAATTGCATTGATGTTATACATTGCTGACAAACCTTTATGCACTTATTTTGTTCTACTTTATGCACTGCATGTTCTCTGAAGTCTTAGAATATATTTCATACATCTTTGAATCCACTATGTCATTAACTTTAAAACTGGGCCATGGTAAATTCTCCAAATATTTGTAAATGATCTCTTACTTCTCCAGTTAGCTCCAAGCATCCTCTTTATTTGTTAGATTCCCACTTTATTTTTGGTAGTTAGAATCAGGATTAATGGGATCTGAAATTTTAATATTGGGATTCTCAGAATAGTACAGGAAAGATGAGCCCACATGCATTTACTAAGCATTTAAATATAAACTTCATGTCATCATCTAGTTTGTTTTCTCAATTTTTAATCTTCATGAGGAAAAATAATACTGGGAGCCCATAAAAATATGCTGCTTAAAAATGCTCATTTCTCATAGGAACATATACAACACACATAAAGCAATCTGTTCTTTGGTTAGAATTTGTAGATATAATTAGGGCGTATTTGCATCTCTGCATCTGCCAACCCTGGATTTGTCAGGTTGCTGTATGACAGGTTAATCTGGTAGTTACTGCAAATATTCTAGCAACTGTAGCTGAGCTGGTTTGCATTCATTTCTGTCTTGTGGGCTTCTGTCCTGTTTGGTTTGGTGCCTGTATTCAAGATACTTCAAAGCACTTTCACAATAGAAGAATCACTCGTCTGAATGGATTGTCCTTTTGGGAGTGGGAGATTTAGTGATGGTCATATTTATCTTCTTTCTGCCTAGTATCATGGAGAGACAGTGATAACAACAACAACAAAAAGTTCAGTGCCAAAGGAGAACAGGAAAAAAGAAACTAAGAGGAAAAGATTGAAAGGAAGGTGTAGATAACGCCTTTTGTCCTGATGTGCATTTACACAACTTATGTCACTTTTATTCCTGCATGTTAGGTGACTTACTCATATCCAGTACCCTAGGAAAAAGAAAAAGTCAAATAAAAAAGCACTGAACTTTTTTTTTTATCAGTGTTAAAATTCTTTCAGTTAAAATGCTAGACTTGCTACACCTTTGCCCTTTATCTCACAGTTGCTCAGCTCAGTAAAAAATTATACTGCAGCATCAGTCATCTGAAAGCTTATAGTAAGAGATTTTATGTTTGATGAAATATCCTAAATGGAACCATCCCATTTCTACGAATATGATTCACTGAATTCTATGAGTTTCAAAGATTCCTCCTGAACAAAAAAGAGTATTTTTTAAAAGACTATTTTTCATACATGTGCTTATTCACTTAAAGGTTCATTCATATCAACAAATATATTAAATGCCTATTTTTACACCAGACACTGTGCTGAAGACACAAAGGCATTGTCTTGACAACATCAAAGCGGTGGAGGAGACATAGTGCAAGGCCAGGTGGTCAGTCAGTGCCTGGAGGAGGTGTGCATGCCCTGGGGCCATAGAAAAGGGTGAGACCGGAATTTACTGTGGGATCCTGAACAGCTTCCAGAAGATGTGACACTTTCATAATGTCTTTTAACACCCTTGTGTAATGAAGTAGGAGCTAACCAGGTTCAGAGAAGGGCTGGGGATGGGGCCTCATTCTAGAAAGAAGGAATGTCATCTATAAAGCCACCATAAGAACAAGAATATTCTTGATGTGTTGGCTTTTTTAGGTTATCAGAACCATACTTTTTATTTCTCATCTTACTGACTCTAACCACTGTTTGGCAATGGATTTCTTTGCTTTAGGTAAAATATTTATTTCTTCTTTCTTTTTTTTTCTCATCTGCCAGGCTGAATTTTATATATGTAAAATATATATCCAAATGTGTATAAACATACATAAACATATACATATATACATACATAGGCATATTTATATATGTGTGTAGATACATATATATATCGTATGTAAATATATATTTGTTTCTTATAAGCCTTGATTACAGAGTTGAATGACAAAGGGGCTCAATTATGAAGTTTTGTCACGTACTGCAAACTTCTTCTACCCTTAGTATTTCGAGATTTGCCTTTCATATTTAAAGATCAGTTAAAAAAAAATGATTAGGATGAAGAATTCCAAGCTCTTACTCTTACCAGATGCCTCTGTCTTCCTTCCTTTTTTGCTAAACCCATATTGTTAATATTGTTCCAACTGTATTATTAAGTTGCAGCAGAACACTTGATACTGACATGTTTCCTTTTTTACTTTAATGGCCCCATTTATGATATTTTGCGGCTTTCTGTCTTCAAAAACAGCTGATTAAGCTGGAAGTCATAAAGAGCCATCTATGATGACTCTGTGGTCCTATTTCTGGGTGATTAATAATCAGCCTTTAAATTTATTTGTTAAGATCAAAAATACCATTCATTATACATTAAAAGTGGTTTTTGTTTTTAAAGAGCACCTTCACATTGTCTCTTTTCCCGTTTCTGAGATAGAATTCACTTTTATGTCTTTATTCAAGGGTATGGAGTGTTATTCCCGCCTGGATGTCTTTGCTGATCTCACAAAAACTAGAACAGTATTTTGTCAGGTTACAGGGCTTTTCTGGGAGTATATTAGGTCATCTAATGTATTTACTTTTAAGGTAGAGCATACACGTACATAAAGAAAGTAGTAACAGAGATTCAAAAGAGAAAAATGTAGTATGATCGTGTTTTACGGTTAAACATTAGTATCGAATAAGTATTTTTACCTCAAACTCAAGATTTCAAATATATTTTAAAGTGCAATTTTTAATTTCTGATTAATTTTACATACATAGAATATAATTATTTTTTTGTGTGATATATGGGTTTTTAGAGGCTGAAAAGGTTTTCTGTTTTGTACTTTAATTATCATTACTTGGAAAACATGATTACAAACAAGAATCAAGAAATGCTTTATCACATATTTTTAATCGCACATTAATATTATAATAAGCTCTTTAATGGAATTTTTTAATTTTTTAACTTTCAAACTTCCTGTATAAGGTTTAGATGAAAAATATGAAATTATGCACTTTTTTCTGTACCATATCAAATACTCTGAAAATTGAAAACTGTTATGTGAATATTTTGGAGGCAAGATCAAATTTCAGATCTAGTTTGTAGGTTAATGAATGGTAAAATGATGCCTGATGAAAAATTTTTATATTCATCCTTTAAAAAAATAAAAGTGAATATCAGAAACCAATGGAAAAAAAATCATGGATTTTCTCTCTGTTTTAGCTTCATTTTAATCATTTTTAATGAGAATCTTTTATGGTAGCCTTATTTTGACATTTCTGCCTTTTGGGTGGTATTAGCACAGGGAAAATAAAGGAAAAAAATATTTGCTAGGACTAAGGAAATAATTTTGTTAATGGGATATTAAATTTTAGCCTTTGCAATTTTAAATGCTTTTCGTGCATGGTCTCATTCTTAAGTCTCACTTTTTTTGGACCAAGTGGATTTAAGTATCTACTATTTTATAGACAGCAGCATTGGTAAATATACTTTAAAGAAGTATTGACTTGAAAGGTAAACAAAAATTTGGTAACCTATCTTTTAAGTTATCTCCTAAGTTTCACAAATGAATTACTACTCATTTATGTTCTCCAAGTCTTTTATTCCTTTTTATCACTCCCAGTTGATTTACCTTATCTTCTGTACCATATGATCTAAAAATTTGTTTAGTTATAATAATATTTAGAATTACTGATAAAAATGAGATCTCAATTCAGAGAAGGCAGGTAGAGAGAAATTTTTAAAACATCTTAAGTAAAATCATTACTGACATTAATTATCATTGTTTATGATAATATATGGATAGCACATTATGTATGAAAAAAAAAAACTTCACTCTTTTCCTCTACCAATGAATAAAAAGTTTTAGAAAAGAGTATTTGCCGGTTGACTAATATCAAATTTATCAAGATATCAAACCACAGGAAAAGACTTTCTCAATAGAACAAACAAATTAGCAAAGTACATGAAAGATAATACAGAATGTACTGTGGAAAGAGCTGCTCCGGAAGCATGTGTGAGACTTCCTGGCAGGGGTCTTAGGATTTCTACTACTCCCAAGGTGATCAAGAGAGCCAACTGCATGCTAACCATGTCATACAACCTAGAAAGTAGCTGTCAAATGCCAAGAAGCTACATGTGATATTTGCCAAGAGACCAGATGTTACTGCTGGTAGATAAAATGTATTCCACAGCTTGATACCAATGTTTTATTAGTGGTACCTGAGGAGAGCAACAATTTTAGTAACAGAAAGTCAGTTTCTTTTTCGTTCCTCTGATTTATGTATGCGTGTTACAGTTGCAGAGCTATGCCAAAAAGGTATGACAAGTAGCACATTTATTCACTGGGACCTTTTGTTAAAACAATTATTTTCTGCACAGAGTATAACTGCTCTTCTAAAAAATGCTTCAAAATCATTTGAATCAAATGTTAAATATTTCATAGCAAGCATTGACCTCCTCACTCTAAATATTCACATCATTAAGTCTTCTTGAACCAATAATGACTAATATTAATAGAGAAGCAATAAATTAAATTAATTACTAAATTTAATAATTTTTCTTTATTAGTTCTTATTTATCATGACTCTTGCCCAGTTTTCAAATATTGCCCAGTTTCTTCTTTGAAAGTTGACTTTGTCCAGTGTCATGGATAGCTGCTAGAAACTGATTTGTGAAAGCTGTAGTATTGTGATGTAACAATCTCTACTTTTGTACAAAATGTACTGTAAATCAAATCTGTCAGCCTTAAATTCAACTCATCAGGATTGATTCCTCAGAGTTCCAAATGTCATCTTTAAAGAATTGCTCAGCTCAAATACTGTGCTAGCATCACCCCCAATGTAGCATTGTAATGAGGCTCCAGAATATGACTTTGTTTCCTCTAAGCATATATTATTATTTAATAACATTAAGGTATAGACAGCCAGACACACAGCTACCTTTGACCTTTCTGTGCACTTAATTTTGAGAGTTTTCATTTTGTTCTGGAAATATGTCTGAAAATGTAATGTTGTTAATCTATGTTACCACTGGAACAAATTTTTATCACATGTGATTCTGTGAAATCACATTTCCTTTAGAAGGTCAAGAATGGTCTGTGAGACTGGATTCTACAAATGGACCAAAGTGGACAACTTATTCTGTGTTTTTTATCGGAGGAGCCAAAGAAATTCGGACACAGTTATATAAAAGCTGAAGTAATTTATAACCTATATAATGTAAAATACTTTACACAGAAACTTTTTAGGACAGAAACTCTTTTAACACAGTGTATTGATTTTACTTTTTAATATCTCTTTCTTTACTTTTTCTCTCCTTTAGGGTGTGGTTAGGCCCACTGGGGGATATGCTGTAATGCTAAACTGGACAATGTCTTCTGTATATGGACTTAAACCTGGAGAGGTAATCATGGTTTTAAATTCACCTTGTATGGCATTTCTTTGATTGAGATATATGCATTTTATTATCTTCTTATTTTTTTAGGTTTGGTGGGCAGCTTCTGACTTAGGCTGGGTTGTCGGGCATTCCTATATCTGTTATGGACCTCTTCTTCATGGGAACACAACAGTTTTATACGAGGTAATGAAATTAGTAACACATACAAATAATATTTATTTTACCGAAACTTTTTGAGAAGTAGTCTAAGCAAGAATAGAATAATTTTTATTTCTTCCAGTTAAAAATGTGATTTCAAAAGGGAAAAGAATGTATAGAAAATAATAGCCAGCGAATTAAATATGCTAAACAACATCATAAAAATAATATTCTGAAAAATGTACACCAAAAACTTGATGTCTATTTCTAACATTTCTAGAAATATATTATCATGTTGATACCGATTTTAGAATCTCAGTAAAGAAATTAGTTATCATAAAATAAACAACATAGATTCATCTTTTTGCATTCTTATAGGATTAATGTGTTCCCAAATGTATGACATCTTGATCTTAGCTAAATATTTCTGGTGGTTTCTGATGATAGCTATATGTATAAGGGAGAGAATCACAGACTAACCATATTTATAGCTAAATAAATAACTCCTTTAATAGTCTGTTGCTTGGATTAATGTAACACAGGAATAAGATATTTGTGCGTATACTAGAAAAATCTAGTATGCTTATTCTATTTAATTTTATCAAGGCCTTGTATGGACACTTAGAACACATACCTATCAGATTTGTAGGAGGTAAAATCTTTAGAGGGACAGCAAAAAGTTTACTGAATCAGTATTAAAAACGAAATTGAACTTTTGGTACAAAAGCACAAGATGGGAAAATACAAAAATCTTTTTGTTTGTAT
Source organism: Eidolon dupreanum (assembly GCA_028627145.1). Lineage (NCBI taxonomy): Eukaryota > Metazoa > Chordata > Mammalia > Chiroptera > Pteropodidae > Eidolon > Eidolon dupreanum. The sequence continues at coordinate 63,984,331 of CM053503.1, forward strand.
TTATATTAAAAATAAGTACTGAAACAAAGTCAGAGAAATTTGAGTTGGTTGCAGTTTATGTGGTTAAGTCTCTATATATTATAATAGCCCACAGTTCACACGTAAGCATTTGGTAGGATTGCTTTAAAAAAATACCCATTGTATGCAACGTTATAATCTTACTTTATTTTTTCACATTTGGAAATTTGTATTCAGTTTAATGGGGAGAAGGAAAAAAATAATTAACTTATTAGAAAGTATCTAGAAGAAGGAGACTGTGATGAAAATAATGTCACAGAAGAAAGCGATGAAGGAATTGTGAATGGTTAGTCTGAAAGATAATGTATTTAGTGTGCATATATGTTCAGTATCTTTTGATTTTTAAAGAGTTGCCACATATAAAGGGAGTAGTGTAGTAATGCATAGTTCCAGAGACCTGTATTTTGGGAATAATCACAGACAAATTTAACTGTCCAGTAGTAGAAGAGGCAACTTCTCACACAGAAGGTTCTATTTCACTTAAAGTCTCTTAATGTCAGGTAAGGAATGTGAAGAAGGGACTTTTATATGTGGGGTGTGGATAATAGTGTTTGATGATGTCAAGATTCTTTTTAACCTTAAAATCCTGCAACTCAGTGATTTTGATATATTAGAGACTATTCACTATCTTTGCGGAATTCTCACAGTCACCATTTGTAGATATTAGTGTTCCTTCATTTTTAGTAGGCCGGCTTTCTGTCTCTGAATGTTAAGAGATATTAAGTCTCTGAATGTTCAGAGATATTAAAATATTAAGAGATATTAAGATGTTAAGTCTGACACATTAAACCATCTCAGACTCTATAACTTTTGTGCTATGCTTTTGTAATTTGCAGACTTGGTATGCATTGTGGTGTTTGTAATAATTAAAACATAAAATAATATTGACAAATCTGTTCCATACTGAAGTCCTTGCAATAGAATTTTTTTATTAAAATAATCATTTCCCTTGAAGAAAAAAAATAAACTCTAAGACTGAATGCTTATAATGAATTGTGATATTGCTAACATAAATGTAATGGTGCCAAATGTCATTATAGGTATAAGTATTAAGCTGCCTTTAAGTCAAGTACATACAATTTTTGTGCATTTACCTATTATTTCTTCAATTTATTTAAAACATGATTTTAACACCATAAAAGGGGCTTAGTTATTTCTGTATCTTAGAATGATGTACTCAAGAACATTGCAGATGCTCTATAAGTATTTGTGCAGAAGAGTGAATGGAGTAAGCCACATTTTTAAAACTTTTCTCTGTGTTCTGGTTTCTTTCCTACAGCTTGTAAACATCCTCAATTCTCTGTAATCACAAAACAGAACCCTTGAAACCTTTTCTCACTTCTAGCTATCCCATTTTTATATTTTCTAAACTAAGTTCCTTGAAAAAATATTCTACTCACACTGTCTGAACAAATTACTCTTGATCCTACTACAATCCAGTTTCCGTTCACGTCACTTCATAGATGCTACTGTAGCAGAGGTCAACAGTGATTTCATAAGTGACAAAGTCAAGGGCCCTTTTCAATCTTATTTTATTTTCCTCTGAGTGGCATCAACCCTGCTGACTGTTCCCTGTAGGTAATTTTCTCTCCTCTCTTGAGCTCTATGCCCTTTTGCGGTTGTTCACGCTTTTTATTTATTTATTTTTTTTGCCTGTCATGACTTTCCTTCAGTTTTTTCTTATCTGGTTAATACCTACCATCCTTGAAGACTCTACTTAGATGTTCCTCTCATAGTCTTTGGCTATGCTTAGTGCCCCTTTCTGTGGTACCATTGCTCCCTGAGCATATGTCCATCACTGAGCTGATCACACTGTCCTGAAATTTTCTGTTTTATATCTTGTAGAGTGTGAGAGCTTCAAAAACCAGTCTCTTGGCACAGTGAATAGCACACACTAAGTGCTCAAAAATGCTTATGGAACTAAATTGAACTTTACTCTTCTATTCTTTTCCTACCTCTCTGACAACTTGTCCTCCTTTTCCTGTTTTGGTTTCTCTTACTTTGGTACTAAGCACTGGAGTTTAGTAGAGTCTTGTTCTTAACCTTCTTTTCTCATTCTGTTTGTATGTCCTTGTTAATCTTCATGCTATATCTGAGTATTGCTAATTAAACCAAAGCTCCTAACTCCTCCTTTCTACGTCTGATCTTCCTGCTGAGCACTAACTTGTTGTTAAGACACTTTTAGGTCCATTCATACCTTATGCTCAAGATGGCATGAACTGAACTCACTATTTCCACTTTCCTCCACAGAACACTTTTCTATCTGTGTACTCTGCAGTTGTGTTAACATTACCTGCATCCACTCAGTCCTCCAAAATAAGAATCTGGGAGTGATTCTAACTCCATTATCTTTATATATTATACTTTATTGGTAATGACATTCTATTGAACCTACATTTTACTATCTATTAAAAGTATCTCTTCTTTCCATGCCTCCTGCCATATAGTTAAGCTGACACTCAGCTAATATTCACAAGTATGCCATATTGACTGGTGTCCATTCTATGTTTGGGCATCTTACCTGGTTTGTGCCTGTTTGTTCCCATTCACATTTTAGATTATAATCAGATAATCAGTCTAGAGCACTTTCTAACAAATGTTCCTAGCTTTAGTGTCACTCTCTTTTAGGTTATCTCTACCCTAACTACAGTTTCTTAACTTTCCTCATTTATAGTTTATCCGTCCAAAGTGCAAAGGCCAATGTAGAACTTTGCTGCATAAAATCCTTCAAAGTGTTGAGTTCTGCTTCCAGGAATATGGAGATGACATACTTTTTCCTATTTCTTCCTTAAGTAGAATTAAACGTCTTAGGCACTATATCTAAAACAAACATAAGAAAACTAAAACACGAAGAGAAGAAGAGAAATAAGCTTTAAGCGACTTCAGGAGCCAAGGGACAATGTGGCAGTGAGACCCTGGGTTTTATTTTTTCTCATATATTAGGATATATCTACTTGATGCTGAAGAAGCTGGCAACCTAGAAATGCTAAAATTTGCAACACCTCCCCCTACCCCCCCCAAAAAAAACCAGCAAAAAACAAAATCCTTATCTTTCAGGCTGCTGGAGTAGAAAAGAGGCAGCCTAAGGAAGACATAAAACTTTTAGATCACTCTACTCCGGAAAAATACCACAGAAAAATGCATGGTCCCACTTCCACTCCCAAGAGCAAAGGGTAAGTGGGCAGCTTAGGCTTCCACATTTGTCAGGCTGTAAGGCGAAGCTGTAACTCTCCCCCTTCCCAAAGGGGTAGTATCAGAGAAGACCAACTAGGGCGCCAAGACTTTTACACCTGCCAGATGGTACTTAGGACCCCTAAAACCTGCAAAGACAGTAGATACCATATCAGGAGCCTGTACTTTTATGCCCACTCATCAGTAATGAGGCACCCTTCCCATTCTCTATTGGGATTGTGTCAGTGAAGGCCTACTAGAGAGTCAGGACTTTGACTATTGATAACAAAGCCACTTATTCCTCCCCTCTGGTATCAGTGGAGGCCATGTTAAGAGTAGTAACAAGACTCTCTGAATTCACCTAGCCAGGGAGGTATCAGTTGAGGCCTACTGTTGGAGCTAGAACCCACACAATAGTAATGAAGAGCATACTTCCAATTGGGTATCAGTGGAAGGCAAATAAGGAGTCTGAATTTATACCTCCACATCTCCCTTCGCTGTTAGAGTAAATCAAATGATTTCATCAGAAACAGAAATTTTGAATATGAGACAATCTCATGATATAATATAGAAAATGTCCAGAATTTGATGGAGAAAAAAAAAGAAATCACTCCTCATATCAACAGCTAGAAGGACCTTAAGCTGCCTGAGGAAAGACAGTTGATAGATTCCAACACTGAGATGACAGAGATGTTAGAATTATTTGACAAAGATTTTGAAGCAACCATGATAAAAATGCTTCAAGTGATCACAAGCATTCTCAAAACAAAGAAATAGGAAGTATCACCAAAGATGTAGAAATTATAAAGAACAACCATATAGAAATTTGAGAGCTGAAAATTACAATAACAAAATAAAAATTCAGTGAATGCAAGGGACAGAATAAAAAATCCAAGAACTGGAAGATGAAATCATGGAAATTTCCTAATCTAAACAGAAAGAAAATAGACTAAAAAAATTTGTGTCAGGGGCATGTGGAATGATAACAAAAAATACAGCATTTGTGATTCAGAGTCATGAAAGGAAAGGAGAAAGAGAGTGGGGCTGAAAAAGTACTTGACAAAATAATAGAAAATTTATGAAAATTTCTCATTTTCTCAAATTTGGCCAAGGATACAGCCTAGTTACCAAACATCTATAGATTCAAGAAACTGAGAAAACCCCTGGACAAGATTAATCTAAAGACACACACACACACACACACACACACACACACCCCTTAATTAAACTTCTGAAACCTAAAGACAAAATAATCTTGAAAGTGGTAAGAGAGAAAGGATACCTTACCTATAAAGGAAAAATCATTTGAATGAAATAGAATTCTTCATTGGAAACTAGGGTGATCAGAGGGGAGTGACACATTTTTCAAGTGCAGTCGAAAAGAACTGTCAATCCAGAATTCTATATTCAGCCAAATTATACTGGAGGAATACAGGCGATCTAAAGACGTTCGCAAGATAAAGGAAAACTTTGAGAATTTGCTAAATAAAAGAATGGCCAAAGGCTGATACTTAATGATAAAAAGGTAACACTTCCTCCTATGTCTGAGAACATGGCAAGACTATCTAGTCTCAGCAATCTATTCAACATAGTTCTGCAAGTTCTAGTCAGTTCGATAAGGCAATTCATAGAGACAAAAGAAAACATATCAGAAAGGAAGAAATAAAATTGTCTTTATTTGTAGAACATTGTAGGGCATATAATAAAATCCCATAATTAATAAGTGAGTTCAACCAGGGCTCAGGATACAAGGTTAACACGCAAATATTAATTGTATTTCTATATATGAGCAATGAACAACAATGGCTGTAAAAGGGCAAGGTGAAGGATCTTTTAGACCATGGAACTGTTCTGTAGCTTGACTGTATCAGTATCCTGATTGTGATAATAAACTATAGTTTTGCAAGATGTTACCACTGGGGAAAACTGGGTAAAGTGTATATGTTATATCTTTGTATTAACTTTTACAATCATATGTAAATCTATGATTATCTCATATAAAAAGTTTAAGAAATAAAAAAGCCTTCAAAAAACTCTTGTGTCTTAAAGGACATAATCCAAATTCAGTTGCATGATACAAATGATCCAAAGCCATATGCCCCTTGCCCACATTTAACATTTGTCTCTGGTTCCTGGTCCCTTACTCAGCCTCCAACCCAACACTTTTGTCATTCTGGCACTTACATGAATAGACCTGCCAGTGATTAAGTTGTTTCTTCTACTAAAATTCCACTTCTGTTCTAATTATGTAGCAGAGTGATCTTTTTTTCTTAAGGGGATTGACTTAAATTTTACCTCCTCTCTGGTATATGCTTTACTTTTCTCAGGCTGATTGAAGTGTTCTCTGTACTTACATTATACCATCTAGATTTGTCTTATCTGGCAAATAAAGTGCTGTGATATGCTGAACTTTTGAGATCAGGTGATATTTTTAATTTCTGTACCCACAATGCCTGGCACAGTGCCTTCCAAGGGGTAGATAAATGTTGTGTAGATGAATCATTTCTAAGAGGATTAACTGACAACTTGAGCATGCAAAATGCAGCAGGTAAATTTGCCTGATTGTTTAATTAAAACAAAATTAAACTAATAGTCCTAATTTGTCTTTAGGCCAGCAAGTGAAAACATTATTAATCTCCACAAAATGATTGTCCCATTTGTTCCCCAATTTTATGTGAATTGCCAAATTATTATTTATTATTATTGTATTTTAGTATTATTAGTATTATTTTAATTAGGAAGCTAAACTCTTAAATTAAGTTATAAAAATTACATTCTTTATATAATGAGAATAATATTTAGCAGATTATTCTTGTACTTCTTATAGGTATCTTTTCTAAAAAGAAATAAAATTATATACAGCCCAGTGTGATCAAAGTTTTATTTTTATTTTTAATACATTATAGTGTTTAAAAGCTATAATGTAAGGTAGATTATTAATTGGTGTCTACGAAGATATTTTTCCTTGATGAATTTTGATATTTTGAATTTTGAATCTTTTTTCCAAGCAAAGATAAAAAAAAATTATATTCTGGTCTATGGCCATGCCACCCTGAACAAGCCCTATCCTGTCTGATCTCAGAAGCTAAGCAGGGTTGGGCCTGGTTAGTACTTGGATGGGAGACCAACTAGGAAGACCAGCTGCTGTTGTTGTAAAAATAAAATAAAATAAATAAGGGATTGTAAGCTGACAAAGTCCTTGTAGTCTGTAAAGTCAGCCAAGGGTTGCCTCACCTAAAAAAAAAAAAAATTATATTCTGGAATTTAATACAAATCTATAACTACATTGGCTGAAAAAACTTGGGAGATGGTTATAACTAAGTTGGATGTTCAATTTAACTTCTAGAAATTACATAAGAGTTACACGCTTAAAACAATCCATGTTTCAACATGAAAGCATACAATGAATATTTAAATAAGATTTTCTTTTCCATGTAAGAGGACATGCATTTCTACATTTGCAGTGTGAAAACATATCACTTTAGCTTTCTGGTAATTACCAAATTTTAAAACATATTCCTGTTTCTCTCATTAGAACAAACAACAACAATTAAAAACAACAGCAACAATAAAAAAAAAAAAAACAACACAAAAACTTTTGGTTCCCTTATCCCCTTGCAGTTACAACACTCTCCTTTCATCTTTGAAGGCTTGCCTGCACCCAATACCTCCATTTTCTAACCTGGAACTCACTGTGCAATCTTCTCTAATTGGCCTCTGTCACTATCATTCCATAATTAACAGCTTTTGCTAACTAATGTCCCCAGTATTTTTCCTAAAAGCCACACACATTTTTAGTCCTAATAACGCTTGGTTTGGCAACATTTAAAAATGTTGACCATTTTCTCTTTCTTATCACTCTTTTCCCTTCTAAGACACAACATGTTCCTGTTTTCTGAAGTTATTCTTATGCTCATTCCTGCTACAGGAATTTGCCTATTCGTTGTCTGCAATATATTCCTCCTATCTTTGAAATCTGGCTCAATGTCCTCTGGAAAGCCCTCCTTGACCTCTCTGAAGCACCTTGACCTTTTCCTTCTTGCTTTTATCACAGTAACAGTTTCACAGTAGTTTTAGGATCCTTTGATTTATTCATTTGTCCCTCTCTGCTCTAAACTCTTCAATTATCTTAGTTTTTGCTCACCATTAATTTTCAACTTCTTGATATATATTTGATTCCCAATAAATATTTGTTAAATGACCTAATGAAGATATCAGAAAAAAAATATTGATTTTTACATAAGGACTTTTTTACTTGAGGGACAAAACAATAATTTTAATTTTCTCTTTACCAGAGAACTTCATAAATAACTTAAGTAATAGGTTATTTTTTTTTAATAAGTAAAGGTTTCTTTTATTTATTGACTTGGGCATATTGAAAGTATGCAATTCTGGAGTCAAATTGGACTGACCAGTTAAAATATGTGAACCAATTCTGAATAATTTAGTTCTTATTTTTGAAAGAAATAAAACCAAAAGTACATTTTCAGAAATTTATTTAATTAATGGAGTGCTGATTTCAACAGACCTAGCCCCAACAGTATATGGATGAGGACATATTTGATACAGCAGTTTTGTCAAAGAAGAGGAATGAAATAATACCTTAATATAAGAACTTTAAAGTATAAACAAAGTTAGCATACTGTATGTATGTGTGGGCACGTGTGTGTTGATGAATAATAGTTATACACAGCTATGCTTTCTGGCCTGTCTCTTCTATATTGTATTTTTTCCCCATTTCAAAAGTCTGTCATCTGCAGAATCAAAACCTAACACTTCTCAAGGGCAGAGAAATCCTTCTGAGCCATGTCTTTCTCCTTATTTTTGCTTGAGTACCAGTGCACAAATGTATATCTTGTACATACATTTCAATTGCATAATACTAGAATCCAGGCTCCCACAATGGCAGTGCTATGGGTAAGGAATGAATCAACTTATTTGACAAACATCTCCCATAATGGTTCTTTATAATTCTTTTTATTTCTGAAGCATCCATTATATTGTCTCCTCTTTCATTTCTGATTTTACTTGAGTCTTTCCTTCTATTTTCTTACTTAGTTTAGGTATGGATTTATCGGTTTTATCTTCTCTAAAAACCAACTCTTAGTTTTAATTTTCTCTATTTGATTTATTTCTACTCTGGTCTTTATTCTTTCCTTTCTTCTACTAACTTTGGTGTTCTTCTTTTTCTTGTTCCTTGAAGTGTAAAATTAGTTTATGTGAGATCTTTCTCTCTTTTTTTTTAAATATCAGCGTTTATTACTCTAAAGTTAGGTTTTAGTATGACTTTTGTTTCATCTCTTAAGTTTTGCTATGTTGTGTTTTCATTTTCATTTGTCTTGTATGATTTCCTCACTCACCCAATGTTTTTACAAAAGTGTGTTGTTTAGTTTCCATGTATTTATGAATTTTCCAGTTTTCTTACTGTTATTGATTTCTAGTTTCATTCCATTGTGGTCAGAAAAGATAGTTGGAATGATTTCTTTGTGATTTGTTTTATGATTTAACATGTGATCTGTCTTAGAGAATATTTCATATAGGCTTGAGAAAAATGTATATTTTTCTGCTGTTGGGTGGAAAGATGTTGGCCAAAGGGTACAAAGTTTGTTATTCAAGATGAATAAGTTCTGGAGATCTAATGTACAGCAGTGTGACATAGTTAATAATACTGTATTGTGTACTTGAAATTTGCTAAGAGGATGATTATAACTGTTCTCACCTCGCCTCCACCCCCCCAAAAAAGAAAAGGATAAAGAAAATGGTAGGTATGTGAGGTGATGAATGTGTTAATTAGCTCAACTGTGGTAATTCTTTCACAACATATACATATATCAAAACATCAAGTTGCACACCTTAAGTAATATAATTTTTATTTGTCAGTTATACCTCAGTAAAGCTGGAGGAAAATGTTGTAAAACAGCCTTTATATAAAATTAACATGAAACAAAACAGATTTTACTTTAAATTAAAAAAAAAAAAACACGCTTACTGTTCCTTGGCTAAGTTCCTTGGCTAAGAATAGAATATTAGTTATTGGTCATCTAAATCTAGCTTGATATACTTGATCTTAACTAGTTGGAATACTTGATCTTGATATGGCAATTGTTACTTTTACATAGTAATAGCCTTTTTGAAAGCCTTCAGAGGAATGAAAGCTTGCTCTCTTTTTACATTTGTTTGCATTTCAGAAATTGTAAATGTCGAGCAGCAAACCATTTCAATAAACCCTTTAGTATTCTCACTAGTTAACCAAGACAGATGGCTGTCTGTTAATAATTCAGCAAATAACTTTGAAGATATGTACTACATTCTGCCTTCTTTGACAATAGGAGGAAATAGAGAATTTAAGATTCTGAGTTGTGGTGTAGGAGCATGGTCACTGGACTGGAAATATGAACATCTGATGACCTTGGGCAAACTAACTCAACTTCTTTGGGATTCCATTTTTCATCATTAAAACTAGATGATTGACACATGTTCTCCCAGTTCTGTACTACTTTGAATCTTCTTCAAGTCAACTTTTTTGCTTTTTCTAGAATAAATATATTATTTGATAGCATTTTTTAATTTTTTAACTCTGGAATTTATTTGTTTCTTTTCATAGTGATGCTGATTTTTCAATGCATTTAATGAAGAAAGATTTCATTCGAAATTAATTAAATATTTTAGTGTTTGAGACGAAGCATTGCAGTTAAGACTTTCATAGTGAGGCAGGACAGGTAGTGCAGGGAAACCTTTTTCCTCTCCAGGATATGGCTCTGGAAAGTTTTTTCTTTTTTCAGACCTCCCCCTGTTTCAGCTGTGGCAGGGGGAGAGAAGCAAAAATGGTCTTTTCCAGCCTAGACGCCATCCTTGGCTAAGGCATAACCTTTGGCTAATTATAATATCATTGTAATCTCATCCACGTTGCAAATACTGCAGCTTCCATTATGCACCTGATACCATGACAGTTCCAGAAACATGATATGAGGAGGAAAAAGTGAGAAACCGAGCTCTCTGCCTCCTGGGAGGAGACAGCAAGTCTATCTCAGCAGCCTGTTTTCATAGCCTCTACCTTCAGGAAAAACAAAAAAGAGTGCATAACCCAGCCATCTTGAGCTGGCTCTCCCTGCGCTCAAGTGCGTACTTTTGCTTTAATAAATTTTGTGCTTTTTCCTGCTTGCTGTTTGCCTTGCCTTTGAATTTTTTTTTTTTTTTTTTTTTTGCAGAATAGGACAAGAATCTGGTCACTGGATCCTCACATTCTCCAGTTGTCCATCTTACCCCTGAATTCTTTCTTATAGAGTAAGACAAGAACCTTTCTGGCCACAATAATGTGATTCCTGAAACTTCTACATATAGTTTGGCCTTACTCAAGTTATTTAAGTGCTTTTGGCCTCATTTTTCTTATCTATAAATATCAGTATTAATTATACCTTTCTTATATAGTATTAAATTGGTTAATTCATGAAAAGCCCTTAGAATAGTTGTCAGGGTATAATAGTACAGTAAATGCTATTATAAGCTGTTATTTTCAAAAACATGAATTTATTCTTTTTCAGAATAAACAGCAACCATTCACTCCCATGCAGTTCAATCATTGTAATGTTTGAATTTTCAGATACTCCACATTTCTTCTTTCAAAGTCTGTTTGTCCTTACAACTGGAGCAGTCATCACAGCACTCAAACAGCTCCTTTTGGAGCCCATGAATTCTCTTCTAAGCATCAGGCAAATGAATCAGCACATAGGGATGTGTTGATCTAGCTACTACCAACTTTGAAGAATGAGTGAAATTAAGAGTGGCTTTTAAGTCTTTCATCTGTGGATTACACAGTACATTTCATGGTTCATCATTATTCAAACATTTATAACCTTTCATGTCTATTTTTTGATGGGCTTTTTCTTTACTAAAGTTTTTACACTGTCTCTATCTTCGAAAACTTCAGAATATTCAGCCTGATAATCTCTCATTGAATGCTCTTTCTCTGAATTCATAGGAGGAAGGAATAGTTTAGATAATCCTTTCTTTTCTTCCATTATAGGATGATTAGTGTGAAAATTAGCTCTATACTGTCCTTTATTTGTATAGGAATCAAATAAGATAATATATGTGAAATTAGTTTGAAATCCTTAAAGAAATATCATGATTATATGTATACGTGTGTATCTATATATTAAAATATGGTGGTATTATACACATTTTACACATATTTGTAAAAGATGAGTAATTAGTATAATTTTATATTCACAGATCATAATTTTAAGCCATTTCCAAGCATGAAAGTCTCATGTTTGAGAATACTGAGGACAAGAACTATTTCCACATCATTTTTGTATTGAAAACTCTTGTTAACTTATCCACAATGTACCTTTAATGCATGTGCCATCTACTTCTGTAGATGCTGCTGCTATAAAGGCTGCATTGGATCTATAATCTGCATGAAGTCACCCTATGGTGTGTTTTCCACACGTGGAACTTCTGAATTCTTAGCCCCTCCCAAGCTTCATTTTAACAATGTAGTTTTACTTGCCTGTATTGCAGTTACCTTCTTTTTAAAATTTTACATTTTCACCTATGTTTACTTGTTTTCCCTAATTTGATTATCGTTTTTCAAGGACAGAGATTTGCTTCCTTCAAGCACAGGGATATGTTACTTCATTTTAAGACTAGTAGCCACCATGTTGCTAACTAGTACACTCAATAAGCATATACTGTGGTCCTTTTTCCCCTCATATAAGGAAAAATAATTTTTTAATCTACTTTAAAACAATGTCCTTTTCTGTATGTATGGGATGAGAAAAAAATGATGACAGTTTTTTCTCTAATTCAGGCTATATAATTTGATCTCAAGAAAAGATTGTAAAGCTGATGCTAGTATCTTTTAGATTTTTCACATAACTAGTTGTTTAAAGACATTTATTTTTTAGTTATTTTTTCTGTGTATGTGCCTATATTTTATGTTGGAGCAAGCTATAGTTATAGCTCCATCAACAATATTTATTGGTGCCTATTGTGAGCTCAACATTTTACTAGGGGTTGGTAGGGAAACAGAATAAGTATCAGATGTACTCATTGTACTGAAAACACTGATAATATAATCAAAAAATTAAGATCAATGCAAAGGACAGAAAGCAAACATATCAAGACACTACCTAAGAAATGTTTTACTTTGTGCGGAAGATATGAAAATGTTTTTAGAAACTACATTGAGCCATTACTGATAATAAATACCCCACATTCAATACTTTTATCTGTTCAATGCAATTTTCTGATGATGGTACTAAATGAGGATCAAAGCAATTAAATAAATTGCCTTAGGTCACATAGCTTGTAAATGGCAGGGCTGGGATGCCACCCTGGTTCAAAAATATGTCCACTAGTCCCTTAAGAGAAGTTTGGGACTAGGGAGACAGAGAAAGCTTTGTGGATGAGACAGTACAAATAATATTAATACTACTATTGATTGAGTGTTGAGTGATAAGAACTCTTGTAAGCACTTTATATGCATGGTCTTAATTCTTTCTACAAATGCATGGTGTTAATATTTTGAGTCCTTCACAGCTGCAGAACCTGAGAATAAGAGACGTTAAATAACTTTACCAGTGGCACGAGAGTGATGGAGCTTGGATTTGAAACAAGATTTTCTGGCTCCAAAGTCAGTGCTTGCTCGTTATAATTTAGAGACAAAACAAATGGAAAGCTGCTAAGAAGTGCAAGCTACATGGCCATAACCAGTGATCTGAACATTAAGGAGAAGGCAGGATGTTAAGGTGTCAAGTGGATATTATAAGATGGAGGTAAAGAAGGAAGTTGAAAGTAGCTGTGATGTCTTCAGCCAGGACAACTGATACAATGGCAGTCATCAACTGAAATACTACAGTAGAGCAAAAACTATCATAGCGGGGAAAATGGTACTTTTGGTTTTGGTGGTGTTGAGTTTAAAGGTGCTACTCAGACATTTGCATGATACTGGGAAGGTAGGTTTGAAACTCAGAAAAACTTTCAGAATTAGAGATGTAGAAGAATTACTAATTTCAGTCCCTAAGGTGATGAAGATACTCAGTTGAAGATTGAGAAAGGGACACTACATAAATTGAGAATGAGAAATTAGAGGCAGCAGGAGAACCAGTAATACAAGGTGTTTTGAAGGCTAGTGGAGGGGAGTTTTTTCAGAAGATAAGGGATCAGCAGTGCTGAGTACAACAGAAGGAGGTCTGGTAGGGCAACAACCGAAGACAGCTTTGGGTAGTAGTTGTCATTATCCACCTTTATGACAGCAATTTCGTAGAAAGATTTTTTTTTTTTAAACACAGGGAAATATGGGCATGTTTGAAGGATGTTTTATGTAAAGGATTGGGTGGTATGGAGGAGCCAGGTTTTGTACAACCTCAGGTTGAATTGCAACATATGTATGGAATAGACACACTTTATTTTCTGGGCATATCTTTGGTAGTGTAATAAAGCAAGAAGCCATTTAGTTTCTTACAGCAAAGTCTTACTATTCACTGCGATTGAAGAAAACCTTGATTTGTCCCTCTAGTATGGGATAGCAGAATGATTCCACATCAGCATGGAGGAATTCAAAGATGAAAACTAGAAGCCACAGGCTACCAGCTATCTTAGTGATAAATGTTTTCTGTAACTGCTGAGAATGATAAATAGATGTCAGAGCCCCTAATTAGCTCAGTACTGGGTCTGCAGAATTACCAGTTCTAGTGCTCTGCTTCATTTACTTAGCATTAATACTTTCTGAGGTAAGCATCTTTTTAATGGGACAGGTAGACTCTTATGACCTAGATGGAAGCAGTGGCTTATTCACTGAAAGTGGCCTTATCACAAGGCCCAATATGGTCAATTCGCAGAGCAAACCAAAAAGGAATTTGTTCTTCAATTTTTTTTTCAACTTTGTTGAGGTATAATCAACAAATAAGATTTTAGGATATTTAAAGTCTACATTGTGATGATTTGATACAGGTATACATTGTGACAGCATTCCTCCCATCTAGTTAACACATCTAACACATTTGGCTGTTTATTTTTAGTGAGAATATTTAAGTTCAGAAAATTTTAATTATATAATACAGTGTTATCAACTACTGTCTCCATGTTATACATTAGATCCTTAGACCTTATTCATCTTACAGCTGAAAGCTTGTGCAAAAGAGATAGATGTAGATAGAGTATAATCTTTATATATAACCTTTAATTATATATATGTATATGCACACACACACACACACACACACACACACACGTAAATATCTATGAAAGGATGAAAGGATCTTGGAGCTCTATAGCCATGGCTCTACAGTCATGTAGCAGGAACTCGACAAATGCCATTGCCAATTTCATCACTCTTCCAAAATAAACAAGTTAACACTGCTGCACCAGTCTGCTGAAATGTGATTCAGTACTAGTTCATAAGTCCAGAGTTTTCCACCTTAGAACTGATGTAGAAACGTGCCTTCAGTGACATTCTCAGAAATAGTGTTTTAAAGGAGATCAGATGTGTTTCTGATCCTGCCACAAAAAGAGACAAAAACTGCAGCCGACACAAAAGTTTTTATGTCAAAATCTGAGAAACCATAAGGAGCCTTAACTCCAAGCCATGGTTATACTGAAATCATAGAATTAATAGTAAAGTAAGTGATTCTTTGCTCAAAGGTTTAGTTTTAAATCTTTGTTTTTCTAAGTTGCTATACTTTCAATACTGTTTTGCTGTATCGAAAACGACCTCGGTGAGAACTCTGTGGGAAGTCGAAACAGGGCTATACAACGGTGGCACAGCATGTGTGCGACGCCGCTTGCCCGGGACCCTTTCTTCCCCCTGCCCCCGAAACAAGCCAGTGGTCGCCAGTACGCAGCAGTGGAGGAGAAGGGCGAGGGCAGCCGGCGATAGGCCGGGTATTGCTCTCAGGGGCTGAAGAGCCCCGGGTTCGTAGGGGTCGTGGCATCGCTGGTTGACCGAGTCGGGGGCAACAGGCTCATCGCCGCCGGGTTCCTGCTCGACTTGCTGATGTCCATCTGTGTCTCCTCAACAAATGGATCTATGTGCACCATGGCTTCCCCAACATGACACTGACCCTGGTGCACCTTGTGGTCCCTAGACTTGGCTTATACATCCCTGCCAGCACCCCACCCCCCACCCCGCCAAAATCTGCCTCCTTCCACGCTCCTCCTCTTGGTCCTCAGCTTCTGTGGCTTTGGTGGTTTTCACCAATTTCTCTCTGTAGAACAATGCCATAGGCACCTATTCGTTGGCCAAGGCCCTGACCACCCCAGAGATTATAATCATCCAGACCCTCTGCTACAAGAAAGCCTTCTCTACCAAAATACAGCTCATGCTGATTCCTATAACTTTAGATGTAACCCTAAATTCTTATTACAATATGAAGCTTAATTTCCTTGGAATGGTGCTTGCTGCTCTTGGTGTTTTATTTTACACCCCTTTATCAAGAGCAAAACAGCATGAATTACAAGTAAACTCAGTGCAGCTGCTGTGCTACCAGGCTCTGATGTCGTCTACCATGTTGCTGATCCCTGGTGCCCTTTGTTGAGCAGGTTTTTGGAGAAGGAGGACTATTTGGCAGGTTTTGCTTTGCTTATGGTTCTGCTGTCTGGAGTAGTAGCTTTCATGGTGAATTTATCAATTTATTGGAACATTGGAAACACTTCACCAGTCACCTATAACATGTTTGGACACTTCGAGTTCTGGATTATTTTATTTGGAATATATTTCACTCAGGGATTTTGCTGTCGATTATTCAGGGTCTTGACATATTAAGTACATTATTTGGCATTCTCACCTATACCTGTTTTAATCTCAGTGAACAAGAAGGAAGTAAATTGGTACAACGTCCTTAATTGGGTTTTATGGAGAAAAGAAAGTCACCCCAAGAAGATCAAAAAATGTTAAATGCATGAATTACTTTCAAATAAGAAAAAAATTACATTGTAAAATTCATTGAATGATGGCTTACAAGAAGTAAACAATAAAAATGATATTCATAAATATGACTTTCTTTTAAAATAATATCTTTTTTTCAAAAACTGAATTCTCTAAAACATTCCTTTCAAAAATGATTGTATGAAGTATATAGGATGGTTTGATGTATAAAGTATATAGGATGAAGTACATGAAATTAAAGTTCTATAATAGTGACAAAGGACTTCATATCACTGAACTGCAAGTGTGTTGCAGCTTTTAAAAATTCAAGTCTTCCAAGGAAGGACACATAGGATTCCTTTACTTGCTGGTAGGTGGTCCCCAGTATGAGCTCACCTATAATTCTGGCCAAAGTGTTCAAGTCTGAATTTAAACCTAGTATTTCTATTTTAGTTAATGTAGTATAACTTCTTCCTTATTTCATTTACAGAAATGAAATATAATTTATAGAAACAAAGGCTAGTTAAGAAGACCATAAGGTAAAATCCAATTCTAACAGTACTATTTTTTCTAGTAGAAGTTGATGTTAGAAGTTATACGTTATCCAAAAAAACCCCTACAATTTCTACAGGTATTCTCTTGTTTTTGAGCTCTCAGTGAACTCTTGAAATTACACATGAAGTTAAAAAACAAAATAGCTCCATGTTTAAATGGTCCAAGAAAGACTATGGATAGAACTGAACAGGTTTCATGTTATCTTGGTAAATATTCTCCTGGCCTCTGCACCTTTCAGTTGGTATTTTCTTAATTCTACCTCCCTACTTTTCACATTTGAGGCATCCATGGAACTTTCTTTGACATTGAGGATTTGGAGTGAACTGTGTCTAGCCTTTCTAAGGTGGCAATGGGAAATTCCTATGCAACAAGTCAGGGCAAATGTTATTCAAACACTAAGCAGAAACTTGCTGAAAATGGAAAGATTTGAAAGAGAAGTAGAAAAATGGTGAATATTAAACTAGTTCCATGAGTTTCTAAAGGAACATATATTTTTAAAATTAGGCTATATGGGAAATACACGGTTTCCACTTAAGGAAATATATAGTGCCATATATGTAATTACAAAATGTATTTCTACCTTCCAGCCTCTTGACATTAAAGCATTAAAAACAGTTGTTGATAAACTCTTAACAATAAATTGACTCAGGATTTATCATCTGCGGTCCATTAATATTAACACACTGAATCATAAGTGGTAGAAAATTATAAGTGCAAATTTTCAGATATTTGGTAACTGTCTTGTTTTCTGTGCTTAGTATCATCACTAAATATTCACAATTGATATTTTATAAATCTCTGATATTAAAAATTTATGATCTATAACAACTGAAGGCTTATAAAATCTGCTTTGCCATTATAGGGATTGCTTTCTGCCTTTGTTTTCTGGGCAGCAGCAGTACCATAAAGTGTAATACAGAGGGAGGAAATAAAAGCAAGTGGTAAAGACATCGATTTGGGTTTTGAAGAGTTTTTGTTACTGTTACCTTTTAGCTGCATAACTGCTTTTGGTGTATATATTGTTTGCTAAAAATTCTTAGAATCTTAGGATTTTCTCATTTTGAAATTGAATAGTGTTTGGGTTCCTTATTGAATATGCAAGTTCTGGAATTAGTATCATTTTTTCCAGGCAGCTCAGCTTAATTAGTATGTTACTGGTTACTTTTTTAAAAAAGCATTTTAAAGGGATTATATTGCTCGTATTTGTGTGTGTCTCTGTGTGCACAGGAGCCTATGTATGTGCAGGAGGTCAGAAGAGAAGAGTATTCAATAAAATTGAGGTCATTGTGTCATTTTCATTTAGAGATCATAATGAAAGAGGCTTATAGGCTTTGCTTCAGTTTTTTGAAACTACTGGTGGTAATAATAAATGCTGAGAATGTATAGGTCCTATGTTTATTAAGATATTCCTTCCCTTTATTAGACACAAATTGCTTGCACCATCTGCTATATAATTTTTAATAACATTATCTCTCACACACACCCATAATTACTGGAATATAAGTTCCATTAGAACAAGACCTTACCTAGCTTGTTTACAAAATTATTTCCAGAATTTAGAACAGTGTCTAGTCAATAGTAGATGCTCAATAAATATCTATTAAATGAATAAATATATTAACACTACTTAATTTATTATGACTTGTTTTTATGTGAATAATGGTTTCTGATAAAAGATCTTGTTCTGTGCTGCATAATATTACTTGAAGTGTTTACATCATTCAGAACCTAATGTTTCTTTTACTCACCAGCTGTTTTAGGGAGGAATAATTTTTTAATATATCATAACTTACATTTTAATTAAGATTTGAGACCAAATAGAAGTTCTTAAGAAAACAAACTAATGAAGTATGTAAATATTAAAGTAATTCTAAAGTAAGGAAACATCATATTCATAGCCTCAAATGACCTTCTGTAGAATGGACAATAAAATGTAAAACAACTAAACCTTCCTGAGTTCAACTAACTTCCAAAGAACGTTGTGAACTTCTATATATCACATCCTTCAGTGTCCTAACAGTAATGCTATGTTATATGATTTTTATACTCAATAAATATAACATTGATGGAAATTCGTGTGATGCAGGGTCAATTGCAACAATAGTTATAATTTTATATTATTTATAAGAAGTATGATAAAGTTTTAACTAATGTTTCTAATAACTATTGTTATTGTTATCATTAGATGTGATTAATTGAAGGCACTGTGAAATACATCAAATTATGTCCTCTATATAGATAGTCATTATAGGGTAGCATTTTCATTATGACACTTATATCATACTTTCGTTGAGTGTATTACTGTTGTCCCATGGCACTGTTTCTGTAGTGGAATTAAACTTCAATTGGTTATAAAATATCTTTCTTCAGTGGAGGTCAAACTACTTTAAAATATTATCTCAGTGCTTTTAGCTTATCAAGGGACTATTGGAAAAATGATTTATTCTTATTTAGCAGGCAAGAAAATGAAAGCATAAACAGAGAAAGTCAATTGCTTAAGGTCAACTGACAAATCATTTTTATGTGGTTGAGATCAAATTTCCCAAAGTCACAATCTAGTACATGAGGGACTGAGCAGTGCCCAAAACAGATCAGAGAAGTAAAAAGTCAAATGTTTACCTTGCTTGGTTAGGAAGAATGCAGTTGCTGATGCATTTTTAGAATGATGCAATTAGAGCTTCAATATTTGTGGGTCAAATTATGCACATGACTTGCCAGATTGTATCCAGCAGCTTTTTATACTATGTCAATATGTTGACCTATTATGAAGTGGTAAAGAAATAAACTGGAATCAAGTGTTTAGAGATAGTTGTGATAATAAAATGAATTTCTAGTTGCAACAGATACTTTTCTTTGGTATTAAAAGAGCAAGAGACAAAGCAATACAATATAAGAAGACCTAAAAAGCTTTTTTTTTTTTTTTAAAATAAATATAATTACATTAAAGAATATTAAGGCAACCATGAAAAAATAAAAGTAAAATTGAAATAGTGTCCTATCAAAGAATCAATTAGAAGTGAATAGTGAATCTAAATCACTGGACAGTTATGGTCTGCCTCATATTATCATGTATTCATTTATGATTCTCTTGGGGGGAAGTCTCTAAATTTACTGCTAGCAAATTCTTTCCTCTTTTTTACCTTAGTTCAGTGTTTCCTAAGCATGTTTTCCAGAATATAAGATCCACAGGATGCTCAGATGGGGAATTTGGTCAGAGAAGTTTAGGAAATGTTACATATATAACATATATTATCATTCCAGGCACCTTGCGTTAGAGACACAGGAAAAAGTAGCAGTGATGAGAATGGGTTGAAGAATGAGGGGGTATGGCTGAGTCAAGATAGATTTTATGGGTCACTTCAAATATTTGCAGAATTGCTGATATACTTAAATGCCACGTTCATTTTTCACTTTGCAGAAACATCAATTAAAAAATGTTTTATGTCCTTTTGAATTATATAGTCTGTCAGAATTGTTAGATTTTTCTGCATGATTTTTCTATTGAACATGTATAATGTCATTTTGAGACTGTGGAAAATATACATTCTGGGACTTTTTTTTTTTTTAATTCATAGAAGTTGTTTTCCTTAGAGTGAAGCAACTTTAATTGAAAAGGTCATTGCTCAGAAATTGCTGATTCTAGATTTTTCTCTCAAATATTTTGAGAATTATTATTGTCACTTTTAATAGTGATCATGAAAAAAAGTTTAAAGTAGAAATTTGTAGCAACTATATTTCTCATTTAGTCTATCACACAAAAGCATATATTTAATTTCTTGTCAAATGGAAGACTGTTAGATGTTATTAACTTGAATGTGACACATATTATCTGTCCTTTATCTTTCAAAACTTGGAAAAGGGGAATTACAGTTTGAAAGCTTTTGGGATGCTGTAACAGGGCAAATGGCCTCTTTGATGCCTGGGCATTTGGTTTGTTTTATTTATGCCAGAACATGGGAAGATTTTAAAACTAAGATTTGTTGAGAATTCCGTTTCATTAATATTTCTGTGTTAAATGCATAGTACTGAACTGTCAATGAAATATGAGACATTTTACCCAGTGACATTTTAAATGAATCTCATTGTAGGGGAAGCCTGTGGGAACACCAGATGCTGGAGCTTATTTCCGTGTGCTGGCAGAGCATGGAGTAGCTGCCTTGTTTACAGCGCCGACTGCAATTAGAGCAATCCGTCAACAGGACCCTGGGGCAGCCTTGGGGAAGCAGTACTCTTTGACAAGGTGAACGGGATGCACAGTGCAAATTATATTAAAAACTGCAATTGGAATGAATAACTGAACATTTTTTTTTTTCTTGCACTGAAATACCTCTCATGGGAAGAGCCATAAGATTCTGAATGCTATTAAGAATGACTGTTCTAAACATGTCTTTGAAATACTTGGAATTTTAACTATATTTTTAAATATCATATCATGTTTATTTCAGTTCACATATTACCAAAATATTTTATTTTAAAACTACCCTGCTTATATTTTTTTAAAGTAAACTGATGACTGACTTAAAATACATACATACACACATATATATATGTATGAGTATATACACATACATACACACATACATACACACACATGCATTCGTCTTTTGAAAATAAAAGGATGGTTTACATAGAAGAAAATATTCGATTTCACATATACAGATGAGACATTAAATTATAGTCCATATTATCTTTGTTGAAAGAGAAAGGAAATTATTTTTCTATTATTTTGTGATAATATGCTCTGAATAGGTTAGATATTTTTGTGCTGGCTTATTGACATCTATTTTAGTTTAATGATATGTATATTCAAAGATAATTGTAGCAATTTGTATCTTCAAGGCAGTTTTCAGCATCGATTCTCATTGAACCTGTTTGAAATAGGTCATTGCTATCATAAACTAAACGAAGAGATTTTATAGTTTCTTCAAGTCAAAAAGTATTTTTGAATTAAATTGGTTTGAATTTTTTAAGTTAAATGCCAGATGTTATGAATTTTATGTTGTTATGGCCCAAAGAAGGAGTTAAGAGCAATATCACACACCAATTGTAGATTTAAGCAAGAAGCTTTCAATTTGGGCATAGTTAGTGGTTTTACTTGTTTCTTTTTCCTCTTTTTCTTTATTTTATGTAAAAAATAGATTTGGATTTACATCAAAATTTATCTATATTCTAAAGAATACACTTCATTAAAATAAAAGGTATTCATAAAATGAACCCTCTATTATAATATTTCTATTCATGCTCTATTCATTCATTTAAATTTCAATTTAGTTTCTTTCATTTCAGTCAGAAGGATAGAAATATAGACTTTGGTAAAAAACATCTGTGGCTCTGTACAGTTTTCATGTCTTAAGACGATTTCGAGGGCTTTTGAAGAAACAGTGATTGTAGTTCCTTGCAGTGTCCCTTTACTGACAAGTGCATACAATTGCCAGGCATGAAGTTGTGTGACCAGCAAGCTAAGGTCTCTCATTTGCTGCATCATCATCTTTTCCCATTTGTATATAGGTTTGAAATGCTATCTTTTATTGTGAAGGCAAGAACTGTTTCTAATTTGCCTAATGTATAAAGCATCAAACAATACTAAATGCCTATTAAATCATCACTTTCCAAACTAATACACATAGACATCGAGAATGAGATTTTAGCATAAGAAAAATTGCAATAAATTCTCTCTGTCATGCCCCTTTGTCTTTAGGCACCTAAATTATTTATGATGATGTGCACACATGTTTTTAATAGATATGTAGGATTGCAGACAAACTCTACAAACACCCTCAATTATTTAAATTACTACTACTAATAAATGCAAACACTTACTGAAAATCTACCATGCGCCAGAGGTAAGCAGTTTTTCTTGCTTTGTCATCCAATAAGTAGTAATTGTCATTATCTTCACTTTACAAATGGGTAAGATCAGGCCCAGAGAGTTTAAGTAACTCTTTAGAATGAAACTAACTCAGGCAATCTAAGGCTCACATTCTTAACTAAATACCACAGCATACTCTTCCTTTGAGAAGTAAATTAGGAAACTAACAACCCAGATATTATTGTCATTCATGGGATAAAAGCAGCTTTTGCTTTTCATATCTTTTCAGTCTATTTAAATACCTTAACTGAACTGTTTTAATAGATTCTCACTTGTGAAATAAGAGAATGTTAAAAACAGAAGGGATCTCAGAAATCCAATTATCTCATTTCAGAAACAAGGAAACTGGAGTCCAAAAAAGTTAAGTTTGGGTTAGAGACAGAATAAAAATCAGAACTCAAGTCATACAACTATACTTTTATATTTATGTTCAAGACATTTCATACTTACTGAATTGACTTTTGCTAGATATTATCATTGCAGACTCATGATTATTTGCAGAATTTCTCTTTTTTTTTTCTTAAAGAACATTTCAAGGGAGGAATTTTTCTCTTTAAATGTGTTACATATCTCATGAAAAATTGTTTTAGAATAAATTTGGAGATTTGCCAAAAATTTTAGCTCAAAACAAATTTAAGAGTCTACTCTGAAATAGAGAACCAACCAGAATTATACATTCATTTTATCATAAATGATTAGAGTTTAGAAAAATAGAAGTTATTTAGTAGAATTATTTCATTTAACAATTGAGAAAACTTTGTAACAGAGAGGTGAGATAGCATGCCCAAGATTGCAAAACTACTCTGGACGAAGCTAGGACTAAGCAGTACAGTATGGTATTTATCTTAGACTCTCTGTGTTCAACCTATCATTTACTGACTGTGTGACCTTAGGAAAATTACATAGCCTCTCTGTTCTTCTTTTCCTTTCTCACCCCTCTGCCTTCTCTTCCCTTCCTCTTCCACCTCCTCCTCTTTCTTTTTGTGGATTATAAAGATAGTCATAGTAAAAGAATATAATGAAAATAAAAGGTGTATAATCCACAATAAACAGTTGAAACAGCTCTTGACATAGACTAAGCCTTAACTATTATTAATATCTCTGCTCTCTAACTCACTGCTCTCTTTCATCATATCATACTGGTTTATTTTCCCATGATTTTCTAGTTCAGTATTAATCAAGTTAGAAAAAATTCAGTGCTGGGATTTCCATTCAAGATTTTACAGTGCCTCATACTTGATGCAGCCTTTCTTTTCCAATTACGTAGAAATGACACCTAATACAAGAGAAAAAGTGGAGCATCAGAGTTGATAATTATTATTATCAACTAATAATTTTGTATTAATTGACTTGAAAAATAAAGTAAACATTTTTGTGGACTAGAAATGGAATACACTTGTGAAGTGATAAGGCTGGTTGCAGTCTGATGGATCCCAGATGGAAATACCATCTGAGTATTAAGCAGGTTAAATATAAGCAAATTCTCATTCGACATGTCTTTTGGAAATTACAGAACACAAATTGAGGCTAGGTGTAAAGCAGGCATTAGCAGAGCAATAGAAACTCAGATACCCTTACTTCAGTGGTGACATTAGAGCCAGCTCTGTGCTTGAAGACAGGCTAGGGTGGTGTTCCTCAATCAGGAGAGGCTGATAATAATGGTTTTCAGTTATTTTCTGGGACTGTGACTCAGACCAAGCTTTGGTCCAGGGGTCTGCAAGCAGAGACTGAACCAAATTGCTCACCTGTCATCTTGGAACAGGATCTATGGTGTTCTCAGTACCACTGTGGATTAATAATTCTGGACTATCATTATGGCATTGGACCTCTGGGGAATAGACACATCACCCACAAAACCATTGAACAGAAAAGGTGAGCATAGGAGAGCAAGGAAGAGATAAAAATAAAAACAAAGAACTTTTTCAGAAAAAGCCAGAAAAATAAAATTCCAAAACTCATGAAGAACTCTAATGTTAATAAAATCAACAGCTAGAACATGAATTCTTTCCAGGTGAGATTAATTTTGTGATATAGTCAAATCAAACCTGAAAATAATTATGTTAAAGATGATCAGAGTCATAAAGTGATCATTTATATAAAATTACTAAACATCCAATGAGCATGAAAGAAATAAAAAATGCAGTGAATGGTGTAAACTAAGTAAGAAAATAAAATAAATAGTGGGGCACAAAGACTCTTAAAAATTACAAGATAGTATTGAGAAAATTACCCAGAATGCAGTCCAGAGAATCAAAGAAGTAAAAACTCTGAAAGAACAGTTAAGAGACTTCTCGAGAAAAATAATAAACTATAAATACATCTAATAAGAAATTCAGAAGAAAACAATGGAAGAATTGTTAGAAATAATACTTGGAGAGCCAACAATTGAAAGCGTTGCAAAATTGAAGAAAGATATGGATCCCAGATGGAAACTGCCATTCAAGTACTAAACAGGTTAAATCTAAGGAGATTCTCATTTGACATATCATTTGGATATTGTGGAACATAAATTGAGGCTATAAATAAAATCTAATCAGTTACGAGGGGGAATCAACAGAGCATCAAAGAGGAAAATCAAACTGATGCCAATAGATTTTAGTTGACAATTGTGAAAGATCTTTAATGTACTGAGGGAGAATTGTCAAACTGAAATTTTTAATTAAAGACTGAGGGCAAAATAAAAAAATGTTTATGCGGACAAAACTAAATGAACTTAAAATCCAAAGACTTTCATGAAAAAAAAAATGCACATGGGGGGAATAATGTGGGACACAAAAAATAAGCAGTTGCAAAAAACAGTGAAAGATATTGAATTTATGTAGTTAGTATAACAATTATAATGAGATACTGTATTTAAACATAAGGCAAAATTAATTTCCTTACTACAAATGGTGAAGAGTTTTTCCAAAAGGTAATTTGAATTTTCTTGTGGGGAGCGGTAGAAGAAAATAGAATGAAGGTAAGATGGAGATAAACCACAGGGACATTGGTGGCAAAAAATAATGATCTTCTGTCATGTGAACTATAAGTTGATGCGGCATCACTGAAACAGTCTATTTGTATTTAACTTCTGTTGGCACAAGTGAAGAGTAATTTTCACTTGTTTGGTAGTTTGTGGACCTTAAACAAAACATTCATTTTAGTTTTCTTCTGCCTTTATTTTATTGCCTGAAAATTCTTTGCCAGAATTTATCTTTAGCATTTTATATATTTCTGTTTATCTTCCTATCCATTTTGGACTAAAATTAATTTGGTAACATTACTATTTTTCTGTTTCACTTTGCTTCATTTTCTCCTGCATTTGAGTCTTAAATTGTACTCAGTTTTATATAGAATTAGGAAATGGTATATAGGTCTCATTCACATTAATTCCTCCTTTTTTTCTACTCTGGATATTGTATGTTATCTTTTTAGAATTATACATTTGGAAGTATATTAATTTTTCCATAAGTTATCATCAACAGAATATCACCCATATACTTATTAATCTATAATAACCTAGGGTAGCACTATCTAATAAAACTGAGCTCTACAATATGGTAGGTATTAGCCACATGTCACTACTGAACTCTTGACAAAGATTAATACTAATAAGAAATTGATATTTTTAACTCTGTTCAATTTTAACAAATTTGATTTTAAATAGCCATAGGTGGCTAATAGCTACCGTATTGTACAATGCAGATATCAACATATGTAATAATGTGGGTAAATTTAACCTTCAGGAAAGAGTGCAAAATAACTGTAAAAAATGGCTAATTTTAACTTACATAAAATATGTTTTAAGCAAATATGGGCATTTATCTCTGTATTATTTATAAAATAATGGCAAGGTCATTAATGAGAAATTTAACTGATGAAAAACATTTTTTTTTTGCAAGCTACTAGTGTTCTTTGAAAAAATACAAAGACAGATGATGTCTTTAGGCTTGAAATTAAATTATCTTATAATTTATCTTTTAATTATAGATCTATACAGTTTTTCTTTCAGTAATGATTTGGTTATAAAAATATTAAATTGGGTGGCTCCATAGTGTAGTGGTTAGCACATCTGCTTTACATGTGGAAGGTCCTGGGGTCATGCCTTAGGTGGAGCCATGGACCATACCCGGGGTACACCAGACCCCCTAAGTGCGGCAGGACCCCAAGTGTTCCAGGCCTCTTGTGTGCGCTGGGGTGCCGCCTGGTGCATACAGTGAGTGTGTTGGAGGAGACGCCCCACCTTCAGAGATCCAGTTCTTAAGGGGAAACTGCAACATCTATAGGTCAGGGGTGGAAGTGGCGGGGGTGGGGGTGGGGGTAGGCGGTGGGGGGGGAATTAAGGAGGGGAAAAAAATAAAGTTATTAAAAAATATATTAAATCACATGGCATGATTTTGTTTACGATGAGGAATTAGGAGTTAAATAATATTCGATGAAATATTTTTTAAAAGATTTAAAATAGATTCATTGGTCATGTCCTAAATCTTATCTTTGTCTATAATATGTTTATGTTTGTTAGTATTATACAATTGGGAGTCTGTAAAAATAATACATGGATAAAAATAATAACTTTGGGGCATTTTTAGGACATTTATTACAAAAATAGATTGATAATTTCTACTGTATTTAAGGAAAGGAATCATCTATACTACTTTGACATTTTTCAAAATTAACAATAATTTCAAAAATTTTCCTCTTTTTTTAGTAAATAGTAAAGTGATTTTAATGGAAAAAGAAGATATTTTCTGACTTGCAAAGAAGCCAGATAACAATTTTATCATTCTTTAGAAAATACAAACCTTTCTATTTTGCTTTTTAGTTCCAGCATGAGGATCGCTACCATAGTAGTACTAATGAAATTAAAATCGAAGGAAAAAAGGAATAGAATTATAATGCCAAACCATAAGAATAAATACTAAATTTTAAGATCTGTAATGTTGAAATTTGCCGTCAGATGAGAACTCAATGCTAATGCATGATTTATTATTGTAATCAATTAATTAATTCATTGTAGTTTATTTGGCTGGAAAAGTAATGCCAAAAATTTAATTAAAACTTATAAAAATGCTGGTAATATCAAGGTATTAGTTGTTTCTTGATTAGCCAAAAATTATTTTGTTGTGTGCTTTTTTTAATTGAAAATATTTTGCATCATTTTTATTAACAAATATTTTTGAAGTTCTGTATCTTTAGTTTTATATATAAACTGAACATACAACTATCTGGACCATCTAGAGCTCTTTGAAGTAATCTATGGCTTGACAGATGACAGAAATGTGGCCTCTGAAATCTATAAAACTCTTTTGGTTGTTCTTTGCCTCTGCTGTTGGAATCAGCCAAACCTATCATTTTATAAATTTTAATGCAATATTGGAATCAGCCAAACCTATCATTTTATAAATTTTAATACAAAGTATCTAAGTGCATAATATTCTTTATTTTTTCTCAAATAGAAAACTGTTAGAAATTTATTTCTGCTCTAAAAGAAAAGTTTGAGGCTAATATGTTCTATTACATATGTGCTATTGATAAAGAAAGAAAGTGGAAAAGATACAATATGCTCTAGAAATACCTTCAATGAAATAGAAAGAATGACTCTTTTTTAGTCAGTTGGAAAACCATGTTTGAAACCTCCTGCAGTCATAAATGGCAAATATACAAAAATGCTAATATGTTCATATCTATGTGTATATGTGTGTTTTTTCTGTTCTTCAAATCTCCTATGATATTATACAACAACAATAAATATGATATTTTAAGTTAATTTAAATTATAAAGGATGTCTCCATTGTCAGTCATCAACAGTATCTGTTTGGTACAATTTGCAGAAGCACAAAAACAGTGGAACTACAGACATTTTCATTCAGTCTTTCCTGCTTCTACAATTTGTCATGGATACCTGTGTTTTCCTCCTAATTATGTTTTCTTAAATCTTACATTTATTTAAGATTAAGTATTTGAGCATTTGGTTTTGTTTGTTTGTTTGTTTATGTGTTGGTTTTCTTCTTCCAATGTTATACAGCGTATTTCTAAAGGGATTTTCAAGGAAATGAGAATAGTCATGTTGGAATCAGACCGTTGCTCAGACCTCTTAAAAAATTCTGTCTCCACCTCTGCTTTCATTCCCTGGGGCAGCCAGGATATGGGTCCTCACCACTCTCCAGGGATGTAACAGCCTCCCAAAGCCAGGCCCCCAGCTCCTTCCCTCCACCCTCCACACCACTGCCAGCGGTGTCTTCCTAAAGCAAAAATCTCCCTATACCACTCTCCTGTTTAAAATCTTTAATTGACAATGCCTTCATGACGAAATCCAAATTCCTCAGAATGTTCTACAAGACCCTTTTTGATGATGCCTCTCCAAAGGGCATCGCTTGTTCCTCATTTGCCCCATAAATGCATAATATTCTTAATCACAAGTTTTCTAAAACATCAGGAACCTGTTTGAATGACACAGTTTAAATATCTTTATATTTTTCAGTCATAGGATTATCAACAATATGGCAATTATAATTTTAATTTTGTCTTGTTTTAACATGAGATCTAAAATTGTAGATGTGTCCACCTCATTTTATTTATTTATTTATTTTTCTTTTTTCACCTCATTTTAAACTTTAAAATTTTACACTAATCTCTCTTATATTTTAACTTACTTTTAATGACTTATTAATGTTTCATTCTGCTATAACAGTTCTATCCAATGAGTCTAACTGATGATCCAAATTCTAATTTCAAGCAAGTTATAAATGAAAACACATTTGATTACCTGAATTTTTATCCCAAATTGCAAACTTATATATAATAATTATCTGAGTTTTCTAGTCCCCGCTTCATTAATTCCCTTTTGCTCTCCCATTCTCATCCCTTTTATCTGTCTCACTTCTTTTTTTCTCAAAGGTATTACCCTAGCAGCCTAGTATACTTTAAGAGGGTGCTCACCAAAGTGACTGATCCACATTATTCAAATGGTTTCATAGCAGACTACTAATAGATTTTTTTCTGGTCTGAAATTTGAAATTATGCTTCTCTGTCTTTACTAAGACATCTAAATTTTACCTTTAGTACATATCTTGTTAAAGGATGGCTCCTTGATAATTTTGGATATGTAGTTGGAATATATGCCACTAGACAGCTACTCGAACATTATTTTTGACAGTGCATCACAGAATTATTTGAAGGCCTATAACAGAATTAATTTGAAGGCCTATGCCAAATTATTAAACAAGACTGAACCCCATATTATGCAAAGCCATTGTGATATCAGTCTTTTTATAGAAGCATTAAGTAGTAGATTACCTTTGCTGCATTTATTGGCACATGCACACCCATACATATACATGCATACAGATGCGAGTCAAAAGAAATTATTGACATAATTGTTTGAAGAGGAACTGTGTATACGTTAAGTTAAAAATTTTCATCATCCTGGAAATATATACTTTATTAAATTAAAATTTTCGTCATCTTGGCTAGTGTAAGAATTCTGCTGCTTCTTCAGAAACGCATGTTCTGACTCTGAACTGTCCCATTTGGTAGCCACTAGCTAATGTGACCAATAAATATGAGACTATGTATGAAAAAGACTAAACTATTGCACTACTAATTTTTATGTTTATTGCATGTTGCAATAATATTTTTATTGTTTTGATAAAACATTTTAAAGTTAATTTGATCTCTTTGAAGCTATTAGAAAATTTTAAAGTACGTATTTCTTGTATTTGTAATTCACATTACATTTCAATTGGATAATACTGATTTAGGTAATCTTCATGAATTCAGTTAAGTTATTCACAAAATAAGATGCTGCAATAAGGTAATTTTATTTCTTGAATATTTTTATATTAGCAAAAGGTGATCCTTTTTTTCTCAAAACCTGTTGAACAGTAGTAACATTACACTGAGTATTTTACACAAATTTACTATAGCCTCCTTTGACACCCTTATATATAGATAGCCTCATCTATAGATGAAAATTGTCCAAATAGTTATCAAGTGGTAGAACTTCAAGTGTAGATGTCATTTATCAGTGATTAGTTTATACTTGAAAATCAATTAACATGTTTTCAATCGCTTGTTTGCAACCAGGATTTTCTATAGAAGTATTAAACTGTAATTTTTTCAACTCTTGAGGCCAAACTGTACCTTTGGGGTCATGATAATTTATAAAAGTTAGGAAGGATGTTAAAGTTGATCCCATGAGAATCTGATCATTCTGTCTGTTTAATTGCCCACCTTCTATTAAAGTTCATGCCATCTATTTGTGACAAACACCTTCTCTTACTCTTTAGAACTCTCTTCACTGACTTTAGGCAACAAGTCATGGAATTCCTCTCTACTTTCAATTGCTACCATCCTTGAATGATTTTCATTTTCTTGACGATAAATTCTATTAAACACATTTGTTTTTTCCAGTGTCTTTCAATGTTAGATTCTCTCTGCTTCCACAAACACTGTCATCCTTCAGAACAGATACATTTTAAAGATCTCGAAGTCTGAAGTTTCCCTCTCACAACTATATCCTCTTTTCTGATTTTACAGTGCCTTTGCTTTCACTTTTTTTTCTTCTCAGACTTCTAATTTCTTTCCCCACTTTTTTTCCTGGTATTTTTCTCCAATATGGTACTTCCTACTTTGTTTCCCCATTTCTCTTGCCTGGCCTAGATCCACCACACATCCCTTGTAGCATTGATTTGCCATCCCATCTTTTTTGTACTACACTCAATCTGTGCTATCTGTACTTAGCCTCCTAGAGTGCTAATTGAGTTTATGAAAGCCAAGTGGCTAATCTTTAGTTCTTTCACTTTTAGGTTATACATTTAAAATTTCCTAAAATAGCCAGAACTTTTCTCTCTTCAAGTTACTGTTCTTTTGTCAGTTTCCACACACTTACAAAACAACATGTCTCCTCTTTAACTCAGAACAATGAGTCAAGCTGACAAATTTTACCAGCTCCCCACCTCTGTACTTCAGCTTTCTAAGCTTCTAGAAATGTTTAAATATCTAAAATTCCCAGGTATTTTGACTGGTATTAGGTATAAAGATGAATACTTCTAAAGAGCTCACAGTCCACTGTGGGAAATAGATAAGAAACAATTATAGAATGAGATACATGTTTATAGCAGAGAGAAGGAATACGAAAAAGAAATCTGTGGCTATATTACATTTTTTGGGATGGGTAGGCAGATTTTCAATTGTTTGTTCTTTGATGATAATAAATTAACTCTTTACACATATGTTACTTTTTTTTGACAGGTCACTGGGCATTGAGAATGGAAGAAAAATAGTCATTCTCTCAATGAACCACCAATAGCATCAAACAAATTCTATTTTTTTATTTCATCTTTTGTATTTTTTGGCCTGGTGCTCCCTGCCAAAGATTCCTCATCTCTTAATAACCTTGTATTCCTTGTGATAAGAGCCTTTTTAACCTGGAAGGCCATAATGGCATTTACTTTTTAATCACATGTCTTTCCTATCTGTCCTTAGAATAGGGAAAATATGTGCTAGGAATCAGAGTAATCTTTACCAAAGGAACTTGTGAGAAGAAACAAGTACATAACATTTATGAACATATTTGTTGTCTTAGCTGATACCTGAGAGTGTGTTTTTGTGTATAGACCTAAGTAGAATACAATGAAACTTGAAGCTAAAATTAGCAGAGATAATGTCAAGGAGGAAAAGACTTTTCATCTTTGATTGTTAAATGAATATGACAGATATAAAGATCAACTCAATTGCTCTTTTTAGAACTGAGATGTTGTAGCTGTGAATTCTGCCTTTGAAGTAACTGTTAAATGCTGCAATGTACATTTGGGTCAAAACAAATAATGCCTCTCACCATTTTACTGGTACTGTGACTGTTTTCCTCTGAGAGAATTAATGTGATTAGATTTCATAATGTTCAAAAGGATGTAGATGAAATTATTTAGATTTATTTTCAAGGATTAATTTGAATTCACCTCTCTCTTACATTTAGGTTTAAAACATTATTTGTGGCTGGAGAACGATGCGATGTAGAGACCCTGGAATGGTCCAAAAAGGTCTTCAGGGTACCTGTTCTAGATCATTGGTGGCAAACTGGTGAGCATTTTTAAAACATGTACATAAATATTGCAGAAATGCTTAAAAACGCTGCCAGGAATGGAGGAAATTATGAACTCTCACCATCTGGCGCAAACTTAGGATTCAAGTGGTTTGATTTCAGCAGAAATAGGCATTTCTTTGATTATCCTATTGTTAAACACATCTTCATAAATGACATTGATGTCACCATTCTCTTGGTCCCTAGGTATAAAGCACTGAAGATCCCTTTTGCTTTTCTTCCTCTTTGTTTCTTACATCCAGTAAGTCACTAAATCTCAGATTTTCCTTTGAAGTGTCTATTGGATTCATCCCACCTTCAGAACTCCCACTGCCTTTGAGCTGTGGCAGCCTCATTATCATCTGCCCTGATTTAAATTATCCTCATCACTCATCTCTCTTCTCTC
The DNA here is from genome assembly GCA_028627145.1 of Eidolon dupreanum. Taxonomy (NCBI): domain Eukaryota; kingdom Metazoa; phylum Chordata; class Mammalia; order Chiroptera; family Pteropodidae; genus Eidolon; species Eidolon dupreanum. Next base: position 64,017,278 of record CM053503.1, read on the forward strand.
TGCTTTTCTATACATTCTGCACACTGCTCCACGAGTAATTTTTTTTCAAGCACTATTTTTCTCCTAGAATTTCCTGTGGTTCTCTGGCTCACTTCTTGTGTTCTATAAAATCGAATCTCTTCTGCCTAGCATTCAAAGGCAGAAAATGTATTTTTTTTTCTCCAACACACACACACACACACACACACACACACACACACTTATTTACTCTTTTGGTTTATTCTCTATTTTCCTCCCACTAAGTGATCCTTGGGAAACAAATTGTCAAATTGACATATTAAGTAGATAGAATATAAACTTTGGTACTAAAACAAAAACTTTGGCTGTTTCTTTTGAGGGGTGATTGTGTACATACATGAAAGTACGTAGATGACCTGGAATTTGTTTTCCTCCTAACCAAGTGTAGGGATTTTGTTGGGTATCCCTCTAAACCACTGAAAGTAGCCATGAGAACCTTGTCCCTTCACATGTACATATTTCAGTTCGATTCTATTCAGAACAATAAATCAGATCAATTCTTTTATATTAGTGTTATCTGAATTTCCATCTTCTGAGCAACTGGTGCAGAGTATCAAATTTGGATTAAAAATAAAGTTCCTTTGCAAAAATTAGGTCTGATTTTTAAAAAGGATTAGAATCTAGACAATCAAGTGAGTGACAAAAACAGAAGTTTAGTGTTTGATATTTTAGAACTCTTTGATTCTGATAATTTTACTTCTTATATTATCTCTTGGATATTGCTCTTTGGAAAAATGTATTTTCTACATCATTTGTAATATGAAATATAAAATAAATGATTAGAGCAGAATATCTGTTTCTTAAATAAGATGAAAATCAGAAAGAGGTTCAATTCCCTTTAGTTCAATTTGCTAAAGGAGAAATTTCTTATCTAAGTTTATATTTGTAACTATTTAGGAGATAATACTGAATTTGGAGAAAGAAAAATGCTGTGTAGAAATACATAAAAACAAGTAAAGCATTATTGCCTCAGCAAGAAAGAGTATTTATAGAATTGATAAATTTTGTATTCACCAGGAAAGTTCTAGCAGTTATTTCCTGAGCACAAAGAGAAAAATATCTTCTTACCTTTGAGATGGTTTTTCTTTCCTGGTCAAATGGAATGATTATTTCTAACACAGAAGGTACCTTACACAAATGCTTGCAAAAGACTTGATTTTTTTCCTTCTTAAAGTTACATATGTCAAAGCTCGTAGAAGGAAACCAACATGTTAATAAATAAAATTTTGATTCGTTTTACTTTTTATTGATATGTTCGTGCATAACAGCCTGTGCAGATGTATGTAGTTAGTGCATTCAGGCTTACAAAAAGCTCACTGAAGCCTGAGAAACAAGCATATGAGGTCTCTGGTGGGTACTGAGTTTCATCGAATCTGCAATTTTTCTTTAACGTATTGTTCAGGGTGAATTAATAGCCACATTATGTCAATGTGCTGTCACTTTAATCAGATTTGAATGGCTGCTCATTACTGTGGAAAACAGAGTAGATTTCTACTAATAATGACAGATTTTTTCCATCCCCCCCATTCAGTTGTACAGCATTTGATATTGTGTCCAATTTAAGTACACAAATGCACACATATAGATACGTAGGTAGGTAGATAGATAGCTACCTAGGTAGTTTTGTACTTTGTAAAAGAAATTCATCCTAGGTAATGCAGATATCAGCTACTAACAAAAGTCTAGTTAGAATCTTTATTCATTTTCATAGAAGAAATCAATTCATTATTTTCAAAGCTGTATGTTGTTATAATTGTGAAGTGATACTGAAGTTTAACATTTGTAACCCTTCACCTTTCTTTCTTAAGGCGATATCAAAATAATTTTAAATTGCCAGGGGAAAAAAGGCAAGTACTTTGTGGGTTACTGTTAACTCTTAGAAAAAAAAAGGCAAATTTAATATTTCAAGTACATTCATGAATTTCTTAGTGTTTTACATATCAACTAGATGGTGGAACACTTCTCTGAGAAGTATGTCAATAAAAATGGTTAAGTTTTGGCCAAAGGAACACTTTTCATTTCAAATTTAAGGTTTTCTACAAGGTCTCTCTTTTTTGTTATTGACTTAGAAATTGATTTTTTTATATAACTGCATACCTTTATGAATCTTCCATACAATGAATGTGTAATTTATGGATCTGCCCTCTGATTACATTAATATATGTGTACACGAGCTGTTTATAAACTGTGATGTATAATTGGAATTAGTAAGAAATGTGTTAAGTAACTAAAGTATATGAATAAAACTTGATTAGTTCCTGTGACTTAGGTTAAGAAGACACACTGCAGTCAGTACATTTTATTAGCATATTGGTTTTGTTACACAGCGAAATTTGTATTAGTAACAACAACTTTCCATTGACTAGCATCCTCTTTTGGCCCATTAATATCAACTTTGATGTCTGAGTTGAATAATATCTAAGATTCTAAATTGACACCCAATCTGCAGAAAATTCAAGAACAGATCAATTCCTCAGAGGAGCATTTTTAATAAAGAATTGTTTGTGTTCAACACCACTGAATCATTAAGCCCTTGTTTTGGATTGTTATAATTGTAAACATTTAATGTGCTTATAAAGGAAATTGTTTTGCTAAGTTTAGATAGAGAGGTTGCATCTATTTGATTCATAAATCTAAATAAAAGACAAATTGTTATCATTTTCCCAGATGTTTTATCTTCACAGTAACTTATCATAAGATGATTAAAAACATCTGGATGGTTGACCAAATTTTTAATTTTCTTTTTTACATAGAGAAACAGAGATGGTACAATCACAATTTTAAAAGGGAGAATTAAGAGAATAGATAATGTTCCGTTAAGATATGGTAATTTATATGCAAAAATACAATAGAACATCATTATCCTCAGGTGTACCATCACCAGATAAAACACTGTACTGTTATAGATCATTTTTAGTACTAAGAGTAGCTTTTCCAGAAATCAGACAGGAAGCACAATTTTAGAAAGGAAAAAGTGTCAGTTCAGTGCATAATGTTCATTGTAAGAATTTTTTTTTCCTAATGTAAAAGGACTATAAATGGTTGTTTTTCTTATGAGTGAATGACCAAGTACAAAAAAAATTCCATTCTTTAAATTTCAGAGACTAACTACTAAAACCTAAACACAGTAGAACTCACTCCTTTTTTGATGTTTCTTTCTTTTCTTCCTCCATTCCCTCTTCTCTCTCTTTTGTCCCTCTCTCTTTTCCTCTCTCCCTTTCTTCCTTTCCCCATTTACTATATGATATGGTATTGGTTTAGAAACAATTGCTGCAAAACAGCTTAAGGTCGCACTTATTAATGTTATTTAATACTAGGTAGAAATACTTTATTCTTTCACTTATTATTAGTTAAATTAAATAACAATGGGTTACAAAGTTAGAATATTCAAGTTCCACAATAGCTTTTATAAGGGACAACTTGGTAAAAGGTTTAGATCAAAAGAATTTGTGATTCTTTCTACTTGCTGGCAGTATATATCTGCGTGGTTACCATCAGAAGATACGGAGCTTACATTTAAAGTGTTTCAAGTATCTTTATGACCAGTAGTGGTGAAGTGATTGGAAAGACTTAATGACCATCAACTTGAATAGCTCAGGGTGATTCTGTTGTTGGTTTATTTGTTTTGTTTTCATCACTTCAATAGAGGACCAAAATTCTTTACAGAATTTTTAAAACTCTAAGGAGGGATTTCACTGAGAAAACTTAGTCACATAATGGATTGAGACATTGGTGATGATTGAAGTTATTGATCTTACTTTATCTGCCTCCAGTCATCTTTGTTGAGTTCTTACATCTTGGAGTAACCACAGTATTTCTCCCCCTGTTTGATTGAACTACTGCAGTTTTAATTGCAATTGCCAGTTCTGAAGCAACTATATTCTATATATAGCCTAAATCCTCTTCCTTTGAGGAGGAATCTGATAATTCTGGATTTTATTAAAGTGGACCTGAAGGCCCCAGTAGATTCAATCATGCCAGTTTTTAAATCAAAATCATTGATCCTAAAGCGCACACGTCTTAATACCATATTATTAAAATGTGTCAAGGCTCTTTGATGTGATAATCCTTATTTTTGCAGCTTGGTAGGCTATACTTCCTGAGAAGGGACAACTGGGACAGTGATGTTAACTCAAAAATCGGTGAGGCTGACCCAATTCAGTCTTTATCCTTAGGTCTGTCTGGAAAAGATTCATTAGCCCAGAATTTTTTAAAGTTAGCAATACATTATATTTACAAGAAGCAAAACCACAAAGTGGAATAATTAATTATAGTTTAATAACAGTTATCTTAAGCAGAGATCTCTATGGGAAATGATATGGTCTCAAATATAGTACTATTATTCCTTCTAAGGAAACTAATTGTGAACATTTAGTCAAGATTTGAGGATTTGATAGTGAAGTTATCAAAGTTTAAGCCATTCTTTTTCCTGGATTCTCCTCTTCTTCTGTTACCCTTGCATTCTCTGACATTCCATGTTCATGCATCTGAGTTGATATAATTACTGCAGAAAGGTTTCAATCTGTCAGTCTGTAATTCTAAGTTTAGTTTAGAATAGGGAGTTTTCTTCATCCTTGGAATTCAACACTGGAAGCTTTATGGCTCTTGTTTCTTCCACCTTTTTTTCTTAAAAAAAAAAAATTTTACAACTATGTGCTAGACATGTGACTTTCCCCTAACTTAAACATATTTAGCTTGTGCCTCTTGCAAAATCCTGTATATTTTTCTGCAAAATGCCTTCCTAGGGCTAGCACATAAATGGTTCTATATGGTTGACATAACAATGAGGAAAGCATCTCTTGATAACTTTACCTTAAAGACTTTATTTAAAACCTGTTCTCTGTAGTTTGGGTGCCAATAGCCACTAACTGACATTCCTCTGGCTGCAGATCTTAGAGTAAAATATTTCTTGTACAACCAAGCTGCCTTCCTAGGTTTTGCTTTTTAACTTGTCATTCCCTTCTTCTGAGTTATTTGATCAAATTTGGGCTGTGGTGGTAGGGTTTCATTAAAGTGCACACCTGTATTTTCAAAGACAGTGGATTGAACTAGAATCTTGAAATGAGGCATTGTGGAACTCAAGGGCTGGGTTGGACTGGACTGCAATGCCACTGCCTTATGAATGGGTTGTGCAAGATATATTTTCTCATGCTTTCAAATAGTAGAATGAAGAGTCTTTAGTAATATGAATGAATCACTACTGCTGCATTTTTCCTTTTCTCAGTGTAATGGTCGAAAATAAATATATATATTTTTCCATTCATGGAAGAGAAAATTTATATGGTTTAGCATGAGAAGTTGTGATTGGGGGAAAAACACTTTTATAGACACAGTGTCATCTTAGAAATATTCAGCTAGCCGTGCTGACAGTATCCATCTGGCGAGAGAGAAAAATGTTGTGATGTCATCTTTGTTGCCTAGCAACCACAATTTCTTTTCCATTTAGAGCAGTCTTTGTTAGTATAAAGTAGGTAAGTTTTATTGATAATTTGAGAAGCAGGAGCTTAGAGGTAAGCTATGTGAATTTGGTTTGTTGAAGGAATAATCTTTTGTCAAGCGTAAAGTGGGCTTGATGAGGCTTTCTCTTTTTGAAAGTGATTAACTGTTTACAAATTGTTAATCTGTCAGAAAATGAATTTCCCAAGTCA